>QRFJ01003716.1:0-96593 GCA_006176705.1 Cocos nucifera | reverse complement strand
TGATTTTTGTAAGAAGAATCAGCTTCTAGGGTTGAAAGAAACAGGCTTTTAGGTTTATAAGCTTTAGATAAATTATTATTCTTTTTTTTCCTATGTCTATTTTATTTAAATTGAAACTAGCATCAGTACTAGTTTCTGGCTTGGATTCTTCTATGTGGTTAGCTTCAGTACCAACCAGTTCTTCTAAATTTTCATTTTGAACTACGGAAGGGCTTATTCCTTTAATGTTTGCCATGGTCCAACCTATTGCTTCTTGGTTTTCGCTTAAGACTGGTAATAATTTCTCCTCTTAGATAGGATTCAGGTCTGATGTAATAATTACAGGCAAGATTTTCTTTGCATCTAAATATGCATACTTGAGGTTGTCAGGGAGGGGTTTCAACTCTACTTTGGGTGCCTCTTCTTTTGATGACTCGGATGATGGTTTAGTTATTTCTATGAATGATTCAGTGGGAGGCTCAATAGACTCAGCACTCAAGTCTTCTCTAGTGTCAGGTGTATTTACCTTATTATCCACTTATTTTTCTGATCTCAAGGAATGAATAGCATTAACTTGATTAACCTAATTTTTTTGGAATGGTCTACCATTTTGATTCTTGGGGTTGGGTTCAGGTTGGCTAGGTAGCCTACCTCATTCACATTCACTTATGGTAGATACCAGCTGACCAATTTCTAAGCAGGCTATGGCCTAAGAATTTGAATTCATAATTTGGCCTGTGGTTTGCATGAAATTGCTTAAGGTGGCATTGGTGTCAGCATTAGATTTGGTTAGGGTTTCCAAGCTTTTCTCTAAAGGATAAGTTTCTTTTCATTAATATTAAAGCCTGGTGGTGGCAAGGTGTTTATCACTGAATTAGGCCTTGAGTTCTGCTGATTGAAACTTGGACCGCCTACATTTGGATTTTGTGATCATGAAAAATTTGGATGATTCCTCCAATTTGGATTGTAAGTGGGTGCATAGGGATTGTTTAATGGTCTCTGATATGTGGCATTCACTTATGCACATCCATTATCTAATTGGTTCATTGGGAGGGGACATTCCTCAAGGACATGGTCTGGTGCATTGCATCTGTTGTACATAGGTGCAGATACTTGGTTCACACTGGCTGGTCTCTGAAGTTCTAAGGCCTCTAGCCTACATGTCAACATTGCAATTTTGGCTTCTACAGCTAGGGAGGTTTGGTAAATTGCACCTTTTGAAGGTGTGGATTTTTTTGGTTTTCTTGTTGTTTTCCATTGTAAACTTTTCTTAGCTAGGTCTTCTAAAAATTACCAGGCTTCATTTGGTTCTTTGTATATAAATTGTTCCTGGCACATAGACTCCAGCATTGTTCGGGAATCTAACCCTTCATAAATTATTTTGCATAGCCTCCAAGTTTCTATTCTATGGTGTGGGCATTGGATCAAGAGGTTCTTGAATCGATCGAAGTATTTTCAAAATGATTCACTAGCTAGTTGATAGAATTGATTTATTTCATTTCTAATTCTAGCTGTTTTATGATGAGAAAAATATTTTTTTAAGAATATTCTCACAAAGCCCTCCCAGATCATGATAGATTTATTTGGAAGACTATAAAGCCACTTTTTGGCATTATCCTTAAGGGAAAAATTGATTAATCTCAGTTTGATTTCGTCCTCTGACAATTATTGTAGTTTCATGATTGTACAAACCACTTCAAATTCCCTAATGAATATATATGCATCCTCTATTCCCATGAATTTTGGAAGCATGTTAATGATTTGAGGTTTAATTTCAAAGTTATCTGCTGTTGATTGGGGCAACCAGATATAAGAGGGTTGGACGGAACCAACTGGATAATATAAGTCCTTAAGGGTTTGAGGCCGAGGTTGATTTGCTAAATCCGTTATGGATGTTGAGGTTGTAGGGTCTGAAATAGAAACTAAATCCATTTTGATTAGTCGATCTGAAATCCTTCTCCATACGAATGTTGGAGAATTCACTATATTCTCAATGTCCTCAATCTTTTTTTATTTTATTTTATTTTATTTTTAAAGAGAAAAAAAGAAGTTCTAAAGAAGAGGTCCTAAGGAGTCCTAGAACTAAGAAGAGAAAGAAGAATTATGTTTAATTAAGTTTGATATTGGTTAGCAATCAAGTTGGTCAATCAATCTTGACTAAGGGTTATCCTAGATCTAGATAGCTCTTAACTACCAAGGTCACCTTCAAGTCCTCCAAGTGTAAGATCAGCTAATCAACTAATTAGGTAAGTGTAAGGTCGGTGGAAGTTCTCCCGTTGCTTGCCTTAGACACCAATTATGCTTGGCTAGGTAAGCAAATGGAACCAATTAAAAATCACCTTCCTTCAGGCCCAGTCATTCCTGAACCACTTTTCTAGACACCAGTCAAATTGACTAACCCTAACCTGGTTCAACTCTTAGGATTTCTTGTCCTATTGAGCTCGAGTTCCTAGGGTTGATGTCTAACTGATTTTAAAATTAAAGGCTTAGATCAATGCAGGATGTTGGTTGGTTGTTTATGGGCCAAGGAAGGGTGATCAAATCCCCATCTTGTCTTTTTTAATTGGGTGTTGCCCTTAATTTGGTTTAATATGAAAATGCATAAAAAGGTTTCAATCAAAGGGTTCTATGCAATTTAAACTAGATGCATGCAACTAATTGAATTCTGAAAGGCTTACCTTACCTCCAGCAATCATCAAAAAAAAAATAAAAATAAAAATAAAACTAATATGATGCATGCTTTAAGCAGTTAGGATTTTTAATCTTATCATAAAATTTTTAATTAGATTTAAATGAATATTTTTTTTTAAATTAATTTAAAAATAAAATAAAAAGGAAAGAGAACTAGGGTTAGGATTGATCTTACCAAGCAAAACTCTTGATTCTTTTTATTCTTTAATCTCTTTTTCTGCAAAATAATAAAAAAAATTAGCAAGCAATATTTATAAGAAAATAAAAATTTTATTAACAATTTATTTATAGAAAAATCAAAGAGATCAAAAATTTAATGTCCGTGCCTTCTCCGATAATGGCACCAAAAACTTGAAAGGAATG
Source organism: Cocos nucifera (assembly GCA_006176705.1). Lineage (NCBI taxonomy): Eukaryota > Viridiplantae > Streptophyta > Magnoliopsida > Arecales > Arecaceae > Cocos > Cocos nucifera. The sequence continues at coordinate 93,560 of QRFJ01003716.1, read as the reverse complement.
CGATGTTGTTGTTAAGACATCATATTTATCAGTTTAATCTGACTTCTTAAAATAATTAAAAATACATAGATAATAGTGAGATGGATCGAATCCACAGGGAAGGCAGTATTTTTAGATTTGAAATCTTTAATTTTATAAAAGAAAAAAAAAGAGAAGAGTTTTGGGATCAAAAGTGAAGTCGGAAATCGAAAATTAAAAGGTGTAGGAATTTAAACTTGGTACTAAGATCTACTAGTTAGATCTTAGCATCTTCTTACAATAAAATAAAAAGCAATAATTAGAGTGCAGAAATTAAATTATAATAACAATAAAGAGCATAGAATTAAAGAATATAAAAATAAATATTACATTAATTAAAATTTTAGAATTTAAATATATAAAATTTAAAAAGAAAAAAAATAAAATAAAATAGCTTGATCTTTGATCTTGGATCGGCATGGGTGGAAAGATGATGTAGAAGTCCAGCTTTTTCTCTTGACACCAGTTACCTCGAAGCAGCCATTAACCCAAAGCCTAGCTTCATCTTGTATCAAAGCTTTACCTTGATCGAAGATGTTTGTTTTGAAGGCTTGGGGGTCCTTAAATAGATGTTGGAGGGCTGGAGGATTTTCTTCTAGGCAATGTGGGACTAAGGGCCATTTTAATCATGAAAATAGAAAGAAATCTGAGTGAAATTTAGATTAAAATAGCCTCGAACAAATTCTATCGAGTTCTTTTAATTCTGGCCATCAGATGGTGATCCGCTGCTTTCAAAAATATCAAAAATGGACGTGTAATGGCCCAGATCAAGTTGGATTAAATTCTGACCCTTGGATCATGCTTGATGGAGAAAATTAGACTGTTGATCACGTGCCTAAGAGTCTAATCACTGTCGGAAGCTTTTTGGATCATCGGATTGAAGATGGAATCAAGTGCTGCCATCCGATGGCGATCTGGGTCAAATCAGAAACTAAATCAAAGTTGGAATAAACCTTAACCGTCTGATCTTGACCACAAGCAACCACCACCGCACGATCGTGCATTTACTATTCCCATGGACCGTGTGGATCGGCTGCACCGTACACCACAACCAATCAATGCCTCCTATCAATGGATGAAAAGATCAAAATGTCCTGTGAGCCATGATGGATTTCCTATAAACCCTTTAAGAGTCTAGGTCCACCACATGGCAAGCTTTGATTCACCCATTTTTGCTGAGCTGGCAATCCACACTATGCTATAGACGGGCAGGTGGCTTCTGGGCTTGAGTCGGCTAGCGTGGCTAGCTTGGCGTGCTTGCTTGGTCGGCTTGGCTCGACGCGTTTGGATGTGCCGGCTGCTGTGGTATGATGGCTTGAGCCGTATGTTATTTTTCATTTAATTTTTTTATTTTATTTTTTAGAAATTTATATCTTTTCCATTTTAGCTCTATTTTGCTCGAAACTTATTCTATTATGATCAAAAAAATAAACTCTTTCCATTGATATTAAAATTTTATTTTTTATTATTATTATTTTTTTATTAATTTTTTAATTAATAAAAATATGAATTTCTTAAAAATATGCATCAATTAATTATTAATTTTTAAAAATAAACATAAATTAATTGAAAAATTAATGCTTTTATAGGTAAATTTATAGTACTTATCAGTTACTGCTGAGCTTTCCATGAAATGTTCTAAAGGCTCAGTGCTTGCTATGAAACGGACGTCTTCCAAGAGAAAGTCTTTTGGAAAGAAAAAGAAGTCTATGAAAAAGCAGAACGTGGAATAAGGAAAGAACAAAAAGGTAGAACTGAAGAAGAAAGCCGCTGATAAAGGAAAGTATTTTCATTGCAATAATGACGACCATTGGAAGCGGAACTGCCCTACTTACCTGACCATCCTAAAGAATAAGGAGGCAAGTCCTTCTAAAGGTATACTCGTTATTGAGTCTAACCTTACAATTTCTTCTGCATCTTGTTGGGTGCTTGACTCTAGTTCTAGTACTCATTTATGCACTTCTATGTAGGGTCTTGAGGATAGCAGGAGGCTAAGGGATGGTGAGTTGATCCTACACGTCAAAAATGGAGCAAGAGTTGCTATCATGGTCATGAAAACATATCCTCTTCGACTACCATCTTGTTTAGACTTAGTATTAAAAGACTATTATTATGTGCCTGCTGCAAGCAGAAATTTAATTTTTGTTTCATGCCTAGCACTAGAAGGCTATGTAATTAGTTTTCTTAAGGACTATTGTAACATTCTTTATGAAAGAAATAAAATTGCAAGTGGTTTTCTTATTAACCATCTTTATCAGTTACATATTGATGTATTTATTTTTAATATCGAGCAAAATGTGAATGCCATAAAACGGCCTAGGGATAGTCCAAAAGATAGGTATCTATAGCACCTAAGACTAGGTCATATAGCAGAAGATAGGGTTAACAAATTGAAGAAAATTGGGCTATTGAATCCATTGACTTCTGAGTCATATCCAATTTGTGAATCTTATCTTCATGGCAAAATGACTAAACTCTCTTTTGTAGGACATGGGAAAAGGGCCATGGATCTTCTTGCCCTAGTACATACTGATGTGTGCGGTCCATTTGATGTGCCAGCTAGAGCCAACTTTATCTACTTTATATTCTTTACCGATGATTTATCTAGGTATGGGTATATGTATCTTATGAGACATAAGTCTGAAGCTTTTGAAAAGTTCAAAGAAATTCAGACATGAAGTAAAAAAGCAAACTAGAAAATCCATTAAAGTTCTTTGATCAGATCGAGGAGGTGAATACCTTAGTCAAAAATTTCTAGACTATCTCAAGAAAAATAGCATAGTCTCTCAATGGACTCCACCTGGAATACCTCAACTCAATGGGATTTCAGAATGGAGGAACCGAACCCTATTAGATATGATCCAATCCATGATGAACTTCACAGACCTCCCTGATTTTCTTTGGGGATACTGTTTGTTAACTACAATATACTTACTGAATAAGAGTTCTTCTAAAACCGTTCCTACCACACCGTATAAGATATGGCATGGTAAGAAACCAAGTCTGAGTCATATCAGAATTTGGGGTTGTCTGGCTCTGTCAAAAGACAACAAGCAGACAAGTTAGACTTTAGGTCCTTTAGAACTCAATTTATAGGATATCCTAAAGAGTCATTAGGATATTATTTCTACATTCCAGAAGATCATAATGTGATTGTGAGTTGACATGCCATCTTTTTTGAAAAATAGTTTATTCAAGATAGCAGCATTAGAAAGCAGATCTAGCTCGATGAGAAATTCTCATTAGAGCAATGAGCTAAGGACCAAATGAAACCAAATTAGGTTGAGAGAATACAATCACTACCTCCTCCACCTCGTAGATCAAAAAAGGTTTTCCATCCCCCTGAGAGATACTTAGGTACCATTTTAGAGGAAATAGAGAAAATGTTCCTCATAGGTAATGGGGTTCATGGTGATGTTCCTAAAACCTATAACGAGGCTATATCGGATATCGACTTCGAGAAATGGTTAGAGGCAATGAAGTCAGAAATTAACTCGATGCACTCAAACCAAGTCTAGACCTTATTAGATCCATCAGAAGGTATAGTACCTTTGGGTGTAAATGGATCTACAAGAAAAAGATTGGTGTTGATGGGAATATGAAGACATTCAAAGCCAGATTAGTGGCAAAAGGTTATAGTCAGCACGAAGGCCTTGATTATCAGGATACTTTTTCACTAGTAGCTATGCTAAAATTCATTCACACATTGCTTACTGTTGCAGCCTATTTCAATTATGAAATATGACAAATGGACGTAAAAATGGCATTCTTAAATGGATATCTTGAGAAAGATATCTATATGGAATAGTTGCTAGATTTTACATCCAGTGATACTGATCACAAGGTATGCAAGCTGCAAAGATCCATATATGGACTTAAGCAAGTATCTCGAAGCTGGAATACTCATTTCAATGATGTGATCAAATTATTTGGTTTTATCAAGAATGAGGAGGAACCATGTGTCTTCAAAAAGGTCAGTGGGAGTGCTGTTGTCTTCCTCATATTGTACGTGGATGATATCCTCCTTATTTGGAATGATATTCCCATCTTGACCATAGTTAAAATGTGGTTATCTAAAAAATTCTCTATAAAAGACTTAGGAAAAGCATCTTTTATTATAGGAATTAAGGTCTATAGAGATAGACCAAATAGGATGCTAAGACTTTCACAGAAGATGTACATAGAGGAAGTGCTAAAGAGGTTTAGCATAGAAAACTCTAAGAGGAGTTTGGTACCCTTTAGACATGGCATTCATCTTTCCATGAAGATGTGCCCTAGCACACCTAAGGAAATAGAATGCATGAGCAAGATCCCTTATGCTTCAGCAATAGGGACCCTCATGTATGCCATGTTATGTACACGACCTGATATAGCCCATGCCGTGAGTGTCACTAGTAGATATCAGTCGAATTCAGGTGAAGAATACTGAACTTCTGTGAAATATATCTTTAAGTACTTGAGAAGAACTAAGGATATGTTGTTGGTCTTTGGTAATAGAGAACTCCAAATCTAGGGATATATAGACTCAAATTTTATGTTTGATGTAGATGATCGAAAATCGACATGTGGGAGTCTGTTTGTATGTAATGGTGGAGCAGTCAGTTGAAAAAATTTTAAGCAAACAGCGATAGCAGATTTCATCATGGAAGCAGAATATATTGCTGCATCAGAAGCTGTGAAGGAGGCATTCTGGTATAAGAAGTTTACTGCAGAGATTGGAGTGATGCCATTCCTCTATACTACAACAGCAATAGCACCATAGCCCTTACTAAGGAGTCGAGGTCTCACCAGAAATCTAAGCACATCAAGGGTTACGTCGAGGTCAAGAGAGTTGACTCCATAGATAATACGATAGACCCACATATAAAGCTGTTGGGCCAGTAGAAGATCAAAGCCCACCTTGAGAAGATGGGACTTAGATTTTTGCCAATTGGCTTTATGTCAGGTGGGAGTTTGTTAGATATATGTGCCCTAGAAGTCAGAATTGGCTGACACTTGTAATACACTTCTAAGGACAAAATTATAATTTTGACTATAAATAATAAAATAGATTATTTTCTATCATAAATGTGTATTTAGTGTTTGTGATACATCCCTTGAGTTAATGGTAATGATAATTCTTATTTTCAAGAGTTGAAAATTTAAGACAAGAATTTTCATTATTAACTCATAAAATGCTCCCGACCATAGGATCATCATGAGGATAGTGATTGATCTGGAAGGTTGGTGTACAATTACTTTTTTATAGTAGATGAGTCTTGAGTCTATGGTGTAGAGACACCGAAGCGAGAGTATGGATACTTGTTAGAGAATGAGAGCATTAAGCGTGACCACCTCGAGCAGTTATAAGAAAGTCTATCTTCTCATCGATGATTGGCTCGAAGCTACTGTGGTGTGTCTGGTTTTTTAACCAGAGGTGCATCGACAGTTTATCTTGAGGGTGTTATAGTTTGACTACACCATGACTCGATCTTCTAGCCATTCAGAACCCTAAGGAGTATGTTGGCTATAGCATGTTCATTATAGGAATTGGATTGCACCAAAAGGAAATCTATCTATCTTGGTGGATGAGGAGCAGCTCTATGATGATCATGAGAATCAAGTCCTTAAGCCCATGGCCATGGCAGAGTAAAATAATAGAAAGAGTTTCTATTAAGGTTTTAACATCGGACGTGAATCGAATGATTAAGTCATATGACGGAAATTAGCGTTTGACGAGTTCACCTTAATCCTAATTTGATCGGGGCTCAAGATAGAAGAACTTAATCACACAGGCAGCGGCACTGAGAGGTTCATTTTCAGTTCTGATGGGTTGCCACCATATACTGCTAGGTGTCACTAGTGGATTTTGGAAGCAATTAGAATGATTTGGATGATCGATCATTCTAATTGTATAAATCAGAATAAGTTCTGATCCATCGAAAGATGTTTCGATGATGTCGATGATAGTGATTATGACATATCCCATTACCATATAGAATTGAACCTAACTAGGTCACACAAATAAGGGTTTGGATCTGAACATCATCAATTGGACTAATCTAGTTCAATTAATTTGAATAAGATTCAATTAGGTTCAAGAAAATCATGCTTAGCACATGATTGAGCCTAACATTCTCCTTCTACTATCATTAAAAGTTGTCTCAACTAAACCAAATATGTTTATGCTCACTCAGATATCTTTACTTAGTCTGACTGGAGCTTGTCCAGGTCAGAATAGGGTTGTCTTAATTTATGAGATAAATTTAAGATAACATCTACCATTTTTCATCACCTGCTAATGCATGTCTTTTGACTTTGGTCAAATGTTGACCTTTGACACTTAGACATCTGTCCGTGTGTCATGCACGCATAGGAGATCAGATAGGGGCTTGTCCCCTTACTAGAAATTAGCAAACAGGGGGTGCATGCCTAGGGAGGTGTGCGCCCATGGATAGGGATGCCTGGAGTTTCATACAGATGGGACTCCAGATTGCTTCTTGGAATCAACTTAGGTAGGTGCCTAAGACTCAGCTTTGATCAGTCTTGGTGCCACCTAAGGTAGATTTGAGGGGTCTCTCATCTGATTGGATCAGGTGATATCATCCCACTAATCAGATTTAGATCTGATTGCATGAAGCAACGTGATTGGTCGGGATGATATGGCACTGCATGGCACAGCAGGGTCTATATAAACCCTATCTTCACCAAGCTTTACAGAAGTTCTCCCTTAGCCCATGCCCCAAGGCTATCCCTCTCCCTCCTCCATGTCATCTTTTGGTCCTCTCTCTCCTCTCCATGCCCAAGGAGATTTGGGCTCCAGATTGGTGCGATCCAGGCACGAGAAAGGTGACGAGAAAGGAATAAGGCAACACTGCTGCAAGAGATGATTCCAGATCTTCAAAAGGAGTTTTGAAGATTCTCCAAATTAGATCCAAATCTGATATTTAGAGAGGTGATAAAGAAGGAGAAGATCTCCAGATCCATCCCAAGTGGATACCGGTAGAGGCCAGACGCTTGCATGGCAAGATCTAGAACTTCAGGCAATTAGCAGGATCATCATAGGATAATCTGATAAACCAACAAAAGGTATAAAAATTAAATTAGATTTAATTTAATTTAATTTATTTTATTAGATCTATAAAATTAGATTTAAAATATCTCAGATCTAATCTAGATTTAAAAAAGAAATTTTTGAAATATCTCTCTTGATCTAATTAGATCTGAACGAACCTGATCTGAAAAATCAAGATTTCTCCTTCAGTAAATATCTAGATCTCAGATCTATTATATGATTAAGGTATGATATTAAATCAAAAATTAAAATCAAATAAGAAAGAAAAAGATTGATCAAATCAATCTAGATCTACACTACATCAAATGCAGGTATGAAGTTTATAGATCAGATCTATTATCTGAGCAAGTTTAGATGTTCTAACTTACTGATTTGGACTTAAGGATGAAGTCATGAGCTACACATACATCCAGCCTCTAGGAGTCATCCACACGAGCCTACGATCTCGGATCTAAAGTCTGATGCAGGAAATTAGCACAGCATGCTAGTACTATGCTGATTTTTCTTCGATGGTCGATCCGATGCTTCCTTCTTTAAAATTTGGACACTTCAAAATATGAGAAGAAAGATGAGAGTTTGCTAATCTGAGACTCTCTCAAAAAAACTTAAAAAAAAGGAGGAGAGATTGTAAATAAAATAGCCCTAGAAGAAGACTCTCTTCTTCTTCTCTTTTCTCTCACCTAGATACTTAGTCTGGTACTTATGGAACCCCCACCCTCAAGGATCCTCTTTCTCTAATTTTTGTACATCCCAAACCTCTACCAAAGCTCTATATTTTTTAAAAAAATTATAATAAAATTCATCCAATAAATAGGGAAAAAGAAGAGTCCAAGTTAGGTCAAATTTTTAGACTAGGAATATCCAAACATGGAAACTTGTTGGAGCATCCAACTCTAGGGTGCCTCCTCCATAATTTTTGGCAAGGTCCAGTAAGAGAGGAAGCAGAAAAAAGGAGATTAGTTTCATGGAATAATAGAAAAATTAATTAAAAGAGGGGGCGGCACTCAAAGGAAGATGTTTTGGTCAACAAGGATTCTATCTCATAGAATCCTAAGCAAAACCAATTCTTCCTTTGACTTGGTCTTCTACCTAACACCAAATATGACTTGGAGGGAGAGAGGGGGCATGAAAATCTGGAAGAAAGGGATTTTCCATAAAAAATATCTAAGAAATAGGTATAGGAGGCATTGGGATCAAGATGGCGCAAGGAGATAGGGAGTCCTAGTCATAATAGGACTCCTATTTTGACTTGGTCAAACAAGATCTTTTAACCGAATAAAATCAAGATTAAATAATTCTAATTAAATAAGATCCTAATCCACTTATGAAATTAATTAAATTAGATTAAATTTAATTTAATTTTAATTTATTTTCTAATCAAATTACAAAATTTGGTTAATCCGAGTCCTAGTTAGACTAGGACTAGTTATTCCTTGCACTTGGCTTATCCAATAAATTAATTGAACTTGATCCAATCAAGTACAAAGCAAATCTAATTAAACTTAATCTCAGCCTATTGGCTTAATCAAATTAAGTCAATTAGTAATTTAATTGCTAATCGATCCTCCTGTAATACTTGTACTAGGTTAAACACCAATCGTATTGATTGTTTAACCCTAGAATGATTCTTAATCATTGATCAACTATCCGATTAGATCATAAGCTCTAATGTGTGTGACATCATAGGTTTGAACCTAAGTTGGTAGTATAGAAATAAATTTTTGTATCAATCGAAGTAACCATCTAGCAATGATATCCGATGGCCGAATAGGTTGAAGGTGTAGAACACCATCCTTAGAACCCATATAGATATAGTTTTCATATAATTCATCTCCTTGACCATAATGCTCATAGGATACCTTAGAGTTCAACTGTCAACTCTGATCAGGTTGTCCACATTGTATTTTAAAATATCAAATCAATATGATGAATTATCCTGGCCAAGGTTTTTCTATATTAAAATACAATGATACATTCTTCTCCAACTCTTGGAGTAGTCAATTCCATCATGATCATACTTCGACTTCGTAAGTACTTGACTATGCCCAGAAGGCTTTCATTGCTGAATTAAAAATTCAGTTAGTTCGATATCAAAGTACAGTAAGTTGCTTGCAAGTCACTAAGGTGATATCAGATCTAAGAGATACTTATACCTATATCCCATCAGAGACATTCTCGATAGCAGAATGCTCTAGAGTTGATCACGTTCAATGATGATGTATCCATACATCTTACTTGTATGCCATACCAATATCTCCACACTCCTTGGTTAAGAGGACAACCAATATGGCATAAGCAACCTATGCTTGATAGATGCTGTTGTCCTAATTAATAGCCTATCATTTGGTCGTGAACCCATTTAAGGACTAATCGATAAATCCTCACTTTATCGAAACTAAATAGTCCTAAGGACTTCATCACAATAATGGAGTTCATTAGAAGATGTAAACTTATGATGAAAAAGATGCCAAAATATTTTTAATAATTAATAAATTAATTATAATTATAAAATAGCTCAACTATCAATAGGCTAATGATTAGTTTTAGAACATAATTCTCAACAAAAAATTGGTTGGCTTATTTCATAAACAAGCACTAGATGTAGGTTTGATCATATAAGACCAGCAAATTTTGATATTCAGCAAAATTCTTAGTCGGGCTGGCTCAGATCCCATTCGAGTTGGCCCGAGCAGAAGTTGAGCTAGCTCAATTCTAAGATAGCCGACTCAAGCAGAAGGTTGAAAGGCCTTAGTTCCCATCGGGTAGGCTCGGATCCAATCCGAGCTGGCCCAAAACGAATCTAAGCTAGCCCAGTTCCTAAACAAGCCAGCTGGAGCATCATCCAGAAACCATATCATGGCTAGCATGCTGGTCGAGCTGGCTCGATTCTTGAGAGAGCCAGCTCGACTGGTGAATAGAACCCTTTTTAAGGTCATGTTCAAGTTTAATTTAAAATTATGTACTCTATATAAAAATCATGAAATTATTTAGATCTAATCTAAACACTAATTCATGATAAAATTTGAATTAAACCTTTCAAACAAATCATAAAAAATATTAGATCTAATCTAACTAGTTTGTTGCCTATATGAACAATCCAAGAGGGGGAGGGGGGGTTTGGGTGAATTGGGTTTTCTAAAAATTAAATAGATATGTGTGGTGTTAAATGATTGAAACCTAAGTGAATCAAATATGAGAGCAAATAGAAGACACAAGCAACAGCACACACACAAACAAAAAAATTTTATAGTAGTTCGATGCTCTCCCAGTACCTACATCCACTCCCCAAGCCAACTTTTGAGAATTTTACTATAATTTTGCAAGATTACAGTCGGATAGTTTTTCTAAGCTCACTATCCAAAAATTTAATTAATTTTTCTCTAAGTTCACCAACCATAATCCTTACAAGGATCAGACAAATCAATCTGAATAAACAAAAGAAGAAAAAATTCCAAAACCCAAGTTTCAGCCCCTACTGAAATCAAGTATATGGAAAGTGGAAAAGAAATTTTACAACTCAAAAAGCCCCTTTGAATGAGTAGAAGAGTTGTCCTTGCAGATTGTTGATAGCCTCTTTGAATGCATGGAGTTAATGCACTTGAGGATTCTTCAATGCTTGAGAGAACTGATTGATTGGAGATGGGAGTTTTCGTTCAAGAACAGAACGTGGTTTTCTTTTCTCTCATTTTTCTTAGATAAATTAAAAATGAGCCTTCTTTATTTTATATCTATAGCATTCCCTCTCTTTTGGTGATGATTGAAGCTCAGAAAAAGTAAAATCCAATCGTTGGAGAGCAGCAGCTAGCCATTGGGATCAAAAAAATTTGATCTGGACCATTCCATTAAAAGGTTGTCACCGAGTCTCGAGATCTCTCGGTTTGCCTTGAGACATCTCACCATGATACGAGGCCTCTCGATTTGGTCAGAAAAGCTCTCATCTTCAATCGCATGAAAAATCACCTTTCTAGAAAAAATGGCTTACCTGAGATTGAGCCCTCTCGATTCTGAATGAGCCGACTCACTAGGACCACAAGACCGCTCGAGAATCTTGTGAGACCTCTAGCTCTCAAGGCACGAAAACTAGATTTCTGTCACCTGAGATTGAGAGCTCTCGAGATTCACTTGAGACCTCTTGAAACTATGCTAGAGTTGTGATAGGGGCATGCCAGTCCACTCGAGAGCTCTCGAAAAAATTCTGAGATATCTCGAAGACTGCTCCAAGACAATTTAGAAGAAATTTTTGAACCAATCAAGAAGATTTGATTTTTATTTGAATTCTACTTTAAGTCTTTCTTGTTTTGGTCAAAGAGCTCTCTTTCTTCTGGCATTGGAACACTTAAAATAAAATATATTAGTAATTATTTGCTTTTATATTTGGTCATCATCAAAATCACTTAGGGGGTTCAACAATCTCTTCCTTTTTGATCGTGACAAAATATTAAGCAATCCGTAAAGTGATTGTAAGCAATATGTATAACATGAACTAATGAATGCAAAATTTTTGTGCTAAAGCTTTCCCTTAATGTATACTCTCATGAAATGAATAAGATTCGAATAACATTCTTTTCGTTTTGTATTTGTATATTTCAAACATTTCATTTTCTAAAAGTCCTTTTTGTATATTTTAGTTTGAATTAATTATACTTGCATATTTCTTCTTGATATTTCTTCTCATTTTTGTCAGCATTAAAATCACAATAATGAAAGAATCATAAATAAGATAAAGAAGGCAAGAACATAAAAAGAATTGATTTCATTGCAAGATGTAATAATAATACATAGATAGAGGTGTATGTTGGTTTACAAAAAAATGAATCTCACACCAACATACTTAGATCGAAAGTCAAAATAAAAGAGATACTAGACCTAGTCCTCATTAGAGAGGAACTCAATGATGGGTTCGGAGGAAGATTTGGGTCTAGTAGAGGATAAGTGAGGAGCAGGTCTAGGAGAAGAAGATGGTCCAGAAGAAGAAGATAGTCCAGAAGAAGATGAAGTCCGACTCAAAATCTACCGTAGAGTGGAAATGAGGACTTCAGCCATGGTGCACTGAACAATGATGCTCTCTTCAAGTTTTTATGCAATTCTGGCATTATCGGATAGGAGTAGTTCAATTTGAGCTGATGTCTTATGTTGTTCTTTCTTCAAAATTTCTAGCCTTTGAGATAATCCACTAACTTGTTGGCTTAGCATTTCTATCTGACCTTCAGTGGATATCCTTTGCTCTTCAATGCTTACTAAGGTTGGTGCCTCACACTAGATAGTATATCCATAAACCTTTTAGATACATTTTGAACCACTTCTTCTACTACCCTTTCAACTAAAAGATCTTGATCAAAAGCTAGGAGAGGAGTTGGAGTAGGATAGGAAGGCATTTGAGGAGAGTGTGGGGATCCTGGTGTAGTGAAAGAAGGTCCAGTAATAGATGGTGAAGGTAGAGAGGGTGGAGATCTATGTTCTTTGGGCTCATCTGCAGTAGGAGCATGTTCATCTGCCCTCACCCATCTGTCACCCCTTTTAACAAACTTCATCCGATTTAATGTTCCTTCATTGATGTAGTCTCTATGAGCCAGCTTTTTGAAGTCTTCATCTTCTAGATTAACTTGAATATCCTTAAAAATTAAGGTGAAGATCATTCCATAGGATAAACAAGTCTTGCTCTTACTAGCAGTATCCTTCAATTATTGAAGCATGAGAAAGGGAAAGCTAATGTGAGTTCCAATCACCATAAAGAATATGACTCCTAGTTCTCTCTTTCCAACCCAGTCATGTCTACCTACCTTAGGGAAAATAATGTGACTGATAAAGGATTGCAGTAATCTCATCTCAACCGAGAGAAGATGTGAAACTAATTGAAGATCTTCATCAACATCCTCCCTCTCTAAGATGCACTTAAGGGCTTTAGTTTTGTCAAATAAGTTTGGATTATTGATCCCAGGCCTAGGCACTTCAAGTAGCTGCCCTATTTTTCTCTTATCTAAAGAAATATGCACTCCTTTCATAACAAATTCTACTTTCGACCCATGCTCGAAGCTAATGTTGTCAAAAAATTCTTTGATCAAGTTCGGATAAACATTTACCTCTAAGGTAAAGAGCTTTTCCCATCCTTGTTGTCAGATCCAAGACCCAATATGGAAGTATTCCCAGTCCAGGTATTCAATGTCCACACAGTGGCCCGTTGGAGCTATCCTTGTTGCAACAAAGAGATGAGCACGAGATGAAGAAGCAGATGGAGATGATTTATGAGGATTTATGGTGCTCCCAAGCCTTGGGAGGCCATGGGAGGAGTCAGGGGGTTGGCTTCAGAGATTCTAGAGGCTTGGTTGGTGCTTCAAAGGCTTGGGACATAAGGTGAAACAAGAAACCAAAGTCAGAGAATCAAGACTACAGAAAGAAGATTTTTTGTAGGTTAGCCAGCTCAGTCCAAAACTGGGTCGGCTAAGTCTCAAAGCATAAGTAAAATAGAGAGCTGCACATTTGGGACTGCTAGCATGACATAGGACTAGGCTGACTCAGTTTCAGACTGAGCCGACTCAGTGGAACTTAGCCGGCTCAGTGCTGTGACTGAGCAGGCTCAGTGCGCGGGCAGAGTTATGCGAGGGTCTGTTTTATGCTAGGGTCTGGGATGATCTTAGGGGTCTTAAGGCCTGATTTGAGAGGTCTTAAGGGGGCTAATTAATGTATGGGTCGGGTCTAGATCCAGAGGATGAGAGCATGGGAGACATGGGTGTACATGGGCTCGATGAGTGCTTTCATGTATTGGATTAGTCGGAAAGTTTTTTGGTTGGGCCTAATGGCTATGTATAAATACATAGATTGTATTAGGGTTTTAAAAGGTTGGAATCAATACAGACCTTTTCTCTCTCAACTCTCTTCTTCTCTTCTCTCTAGAGTTACCGCCCAAGTGTTCTTGAAGAAGCCCTAGAGAAGGGGGCATCTCCCTCAAGCCCAAGGAGGGAGGCATCCTATCATAGATCCAGGTGGAGGATCGATGGTTTGCTACCTACAGAGAACATCACAAGTTTGTTCAGGTCCAAGCTAAAGATCAGGAGCTTTCGCAACATAAAATCGAAGGTGCTTGTGATGTCAAGGATGATTGGCATTCGAGCGATATCATAGATCTATAATTTGGTATTAAAGCTAGGTGATGCCTGAAATGTTGTGGATGGCAATATGGTATCAGAGCCAAGTTTCAGAGTCTGATGGTGCTTGGAAGGAAAGGAAAAGTCGTACAAGGTGAAATCAGAAATCTGCACAAGGATCCACGGTATGTCTCAAATCTATCTTGTTATTGCTGTGGTTTGGCCATCTGGGAGTAGCGAGTTGAAGGAGGAGGTTGAGAGGATTAACAAAAAGAGAGTTTCTCGAGACGGAAGGATTTGGTGCATGATTTGCTGATTAGTCTTGGTAGAAAGGTCGGGGTGTATGACGGTTATGTGACACACAGGGAGCACTAAAGTGCTGCAGTAGCATTTTTCTAAAGATAGAGGTGTTAGATATATGTGCCCTAGAAGCCAAAATTGGCTGACACTTGTAATACACTTCTAGGGGCAAAATTGTAATCTTGACTATAATCAATAAAATGGATTATTTAATATCATATATGTGTATTTAGTGTCTGTGATACATCCTTTGAGTTAATGGTAATGATAATTCATATTTTCAAAAGTTGAAAATTTAAGACATGAATAATCATTATTAACTCATAAAATGCTTCCGACCATAGGATCAACATGAGGATGGTGATTGATCTGGAAGGTTAGTGTACAATCGCTTCTTTTTAGTAGATGAGTTTTGAGTCTACCATGTGGAGACACCGAAGTGAGAGTACAGGTACTCGTTAGAGAATGAAGGCACTAAGCGTGACCACCTCGAGTAGTCAATAAGAAGTCTACCTTCTCGTCAATGATTGACTCGATACTGTAGTGGTGTGTCTGGTCCATTGACCTAAGGTGCATCGATAATTCACCTTGAGGATGTTATAGTTTGACTACATCATAACTCGGTCTCCTAGCCATTCGAAATTCTAAGGTGTATGTTGGCTATAACATGTTCATTGTAGGAACTGGATTGCATCAAGATGGAATCTATCTACCTTAACGGTAGAGGAGCAGCCCTATGATGATCATGAGAATCAAGTCTAGAAGCCCATGGCCATGGTAGAATGAAATAATAGAAAGAGTTTCTATTTAGGTTTTCACATCAGACTTGAATCGAATGATTACATCATATGACAGAAACTAGGGTTTGATGAGTTCACCTAAATCCTAATCTGATCGGGGCTCAAGATAGAAGAACTTAATCACACAGGTAGCTGCACCAAGAGGTTTGCATTCAGCTCTGATGGGTTGCCACCATATACTGCTAGGTGTCACTGGTGGATTTTGGGAGCAATTAGAATGATTTAGATGATTCGATCATTCTAAGCTGTTCGAATCAGAAGAGTTCTGATCCATCGAAAGGAGTTTCGATGATGTCGATGATAGAGATCATGACATATCCCATTACCATACAGAACTGAACCTAACTGGGTCACACAAACAAGGGTTTGAATCTGGTGATCATCAATTGAACTGATCCAGTTCAATTGATCTGAATGAGATTCAATTAGGTTCAAGAAAATCGTGCTAGCACTCGATTGAACCTAACGTTCTTCTTTTACTATCATAAATAGTTGTCCTGACTGAGCCAAAGAGTTTGTGCTCGATCAGAGGCCTTCACTTGATCTGATTGGAGCCTGTCCTAGGTCAAAAAAGGGTTGTCTTATTTTGTAAGACAATACCTACCATTTTTGGTCACCTGCCATTTCTCATCCTTTGACTTTGGTCAAAAGTTGACCTTTGACTGGTCAAATGTTGACCATTGATACTTTGACTTTTGTCCATGTGTCACGCACCTATTGGAGAGCTGGTGGGGGCTTGTCCCCCTACCAGAACCTGGCAAGGAGGATGGCGCATGCCAAGGGTGGCGTGCGCCCAAGTTTGAGGCGCCCAGGAGTCCCTGTTGGACAGGGACTCCATCTCCTTTTTGGATTTCCAATTAGACTCCTCCTAAGAACCAACTTTGACTAGTCTTAGGTGCCATCTAAGGAGGAATCCAAGGGACTCTATTCCCACCAATCAGATTTAGATCTGATTTCACAAAGGGTTGTGATTGGTTGGGAAGAAGAGGAGTTGGATCACGCATAGTCTATAAATAAGACCCTGCGCCCAACTCAAAAAGCAATGAAGTTCTCCATGCCCCAAGGCTGCCTCTCTCCTCCTCCTCCATGCCAAGTCCATCTTCTCCCTCTCCTCTCCATGTCCAAAAGTAGTTTTGGATCCTTGGTTGGTGCAATCCTAGGATCAAGAGAAAGGCGACAGAAAGCTAGAAGGCTGCGCTGCTGCAAAGGACGACTGCTGATCTTCAAAAGCTAGTTTTGAAGATCCTCCAAATTAGATTCAGATCTAATTTTTGGAAGACATGATAGAGAAGAAGAGGATCTCTAGATCCAATTTGAGTGGATACCGATAGAGGCCAGGCACTTGCATGGCTAGATCCAGAACCTTCCGCTGCTTACAGGATCATCAACGGGTAATAGGATTACCCTACATCAAGGTAAATTAAATTTGATTTAATTTATCTAAATTTTATTTTAATTATTAGAATAATAAGAATTAGATCTAAAATATCTTAGATCTGATTATGGATCAAAAAGAAAAATTTTTAGAAATATATCTCTTGATTCGATCAGATCTGAACGAACCTGGTCCGAAAAATCAGGATTTTCCTTCAACTGGTATCAGAGCCAAGGTTCTAAAGTATTTAGATCTAATTTTAAATTTATTTTAATTAAAAAATAAGTGATTTTAGATGTCACATGAGATGTGATCAGATCTAAAATTAGAAAAAATTAAAATTAAATAATTTGGATCTAAGATTAGAAAATATGCATGACTAGTTCTAAAATAGAATAGTTCTATAGAATAGTCTTGCATGTTTTCAATTTAATTTGATTAAATCATATTTTAGATCTATTTATTTACTATTTTTTGATATTATAATTATTATAATAACATCTAAAAAATAGCAAATAAAAATTATTTAATTTTAAACATCATATGAGATATGATTGATGCATGTCTAGACTAGTTGTAGAATAGTTCTACATAGTTTATCTAGATTAGAAGTTTATTTTGATTAAGATCAATTTAAATCTAATTTTTTAGATTATTATGAGATAATTTAGATCTAAAAATATGCATGATTTGATACATGAGATGTATGCAAAATATGCCATGATTAGATCTAATTTGTATATGAGATATATGATATAGATCTAAAACTGTATTTTCATAGTATTACATGTTCTTGATTAAGGCATTCCTCTTGGCCGTCCGGATCATAAGAATGAAGAAGGGTTTAAAGGCCCTCTCCTTCCATCCGATGGGGTGTTCTTATGACTGTGTAGGGGTGCTGCACGTTCGTCCTTAATCAGAAACCCAAAACTTACTTTCTGCAAAACCCTAGATCCTGAAACCCTAGGATTTACTGTGCATATTTTGTTTATGAACCCTACTTAATTAAAAATTAAGATTATGGAAATATTAATTAGGTCTAAAATTGAGAATTTCAGATCTAAGACATATTCATAATACTGGGTTCGGGCTTGGGTAGCTCAATTAGGTCTAAGCGGTTGATCAAACCGAATCAAGAGTTGGTTAGATGGGATCAACAATGCTTAAATTGACCAGCCTAATAGGATTAAGTCTGGGTCAAGATCGAGTCACGATCAAGCAAGACCTAATTAGGCTCAGAGGTTAGAGTCTGGATTGTAGGCTAACCCAATTGGTTCTGACTCAATAATTTGGTGTCTAAGGTAAGTTTGGCACATACGACCGACTGATTTTTAATTGGAAGCTACTCGACCTGAATGCGTTCTTGTACGAGTTAATGGCATATTCCTTCCACCGATCTCACTTACCTGGCCATATCTGTTGACTCAGTTTCTGATTTGAGGTGGTCAATAATCCGAGCTAACCCATGCCACTAGGTTAGTCATAATTGTTATGACTATGAGCCAAGTCTAGTTTAATGAGACCTGAATCAATTCTTCCTAAGAAAAGATTAAGTCTGAGGTCTTCCACCATTGTAGATGTGCGGGCCCTTCCCGGGGTTGATTGTTCTCGACTGGATACAGTGGCTCAGTTGCACCGCAAAGACGCAACCATGTCTATTAGGCATTGGATGCTATGGGCTGGAGGATGAGTTGGGCTCAATATTCTGGATACGGTGAGAGACTCAATTAGGAATCCAGTCTATGCAAATGGTGGGTCTGACTTAACTAAGGAGTGGATCAATATTCTGGATACGGTGAGATTCATGAATTAGAGATCAAGTTTGGGTGCACCATGATTAGAGAATCATTGAACAAGAGTTGTTCACTCATTGGCTAACCCATCACCAATAACTGTTAGGTGAGGTGATGAGTCAGTTGGTGAGACCGCACCACCCACTAGAAATCATTAATCATGGAGATTTTTGCATCTCTACAGAGGGAGTGTAGGGATCCAAAGAAAATAGTGGGAGCTAATTTGTTTAAAAATAAAATTTCTAAACAAATTGGTCAAGTCATAATTATAGTATCTAACTAGAATCTTTGACTCTCTATAGGAAAATGTCTGCGTCCAACCCATTAGCACGTATCCTAGACACACATAGACTGACCAGACCCAATTATAAAGATTGGCTCAGGAACTACAAAATTATTTTGGGTTTGAGAAGTTAACCCATGTATTGGACCAGGACCCTCCCACCTTACCAGCCCGTCCATCCACTGAATAGAGTGCATCTCTGAAAAAATGGATAGACGAAGATAATAAGGCCAGATATTACATGTTGGGCTCGATGTCTGATGAGCTCCAGCGCCAACATGAAGATATCGGGACTGCTCGCCAAATGTTGGCTCACCTGCAAGGAGATGTTTGGTGAACAGAGTCGCGCAGCCAAGTATCAAGTCACGAAATGACTTTTTAAGGCTAAGATGCGTGATGGGCAGTCAGTCCAAGATCACTGTCTGATGATGATCAAGGACATGGAAGAGCTTGAGAAGCTCGGTGTGAAGTTAGACTTGGATCTATGCAGAACGATATTATTCTGCAATCCTTGACTGATGCATATGGGCAATTCATCATGAATTACCACATGCATAAACTTCAAAATTCCTTGGCCGAATTAATGAACATGCTGGTCACCGCTGAGCTTTCTATGAAAGGTTCTAAAGGCTCAGTTCTTGCTATGGAACGGACTTCTTCCAAAAGAAAGTCTTATGGAAAGAAAAAGAAGTCTACGAAAAAGCAAAAGGTGGAAGGAGGAAAGAAGAAGAAGGCAGAGCCGAAGAAGAAAGGCCGCTGTCAAAGGAAAGTATTTCCATTGCAACAGCGACGGCCACTGGAAGCGGAACTGCCCTACTTACCTGGCCACCCTGAAGAACAAGAAGGAAGGTCCTTCTGGAGGTATGCTCGTTATTGAGTCTAACCTTATGGATTTCTTCTGCATCCAGTTGGGTGCTTGACTCTGGTTCTAGTGCTCATCTGTGCACTTCCATGCAGGGTCTTGAGGATAGCAGGAGGCTGAGGGATGGAGACATGATCCTACGTGCATCGGTAATGGAGCAAGAGTTGCTGCAGTAGTGGTGGGAACATACCCTCTTCGATTACCATCTGGTTTAGACTTAGTTTTGAAAGACTGTTATTATGTGCCTGCAGCTAGCAGGAATTTGATTTCTGTTTCATGCTTAGCACTAGAAGGCTATGTGATTACCTTCTTTAAGGACCATTGTAACATTCTTTATATGAAAGAAATAAAATTGCAAATGGTTTCCTTATTAATGGTCTTTATCAGCTACATATTGATGTACCTATTCTAACTATCGAGCAAAACGTGAATGCCAAACGACCTAGGGATAGTCCAAACGATAGATATCTATGGCACCTGAGATTAGGTCATATAGCAGAAGATAGGATCAACAAATTGGAGAAAAATGGGCTATTGAGTCCATTGACTTCCGAGTCATATCCAACTTGTGAATCTTGTCTTCAAGGCAAAATGACTAAACTCCCTTTTGTTAGGACATGGGGAAAGGGCCACAGATCTCCTTGCCCTAGTACATACTGATGTGTGCGGCCCATTTGATGTGCCGGCTAGAGGCAATTTTGTCTACTTCATTACCTTTACCGATGATCTGTCTAGGTATGGGTATGTGTATCTTATGAGACACAAGTCTGAAGCTTTTGAAAAGTTCAAAGAATTCAGACATGAAGTAGAAAAATAAACTGAAAAACCCATTAAGGTTCTTCGATCAGATCGAGGAGGTGAATACCTTAGCCCGAAATTCCTAGACTATCTCAAGGAAAATGGCATAGTCTCTCAATGGACTCCACCAGGAACACCTCAACTCAATGGGATTTCAGAATGGAGAAATCGGACTCTATTGGATATGGTTCGATCCATGATGAGCTTCACAGACCTTCCTGATTTTCTTTGGGGACACTCATTGTTAACTTCAATTTATCTACTGAATAGGGTTTCCTCTAAAACCGTTCCTACCACACCGTATGAGATATGGCATGGTAAGAAACCAAGTCTGAGTCATCTCAGAATTTGGGGTTGTCCGGCTCATGTCAAAAGACAACAAGCGGACAAGTTAGAGTTTAGGTCCTTCAGAGCTCGATTCATAGGATATCCTAAAGAGTCATTAGGATACTATTTCTACATTCCAGAAGACCACAATGTGATTGTGAGTCGACATGCCATCTTTCTTGAAAAATAGTTTATTCAAGATAGCGGCATTGGAAAGCAGATTAAGCTTGATGAGAAAGTCTCATAAGTACAACGAGCTAAGGACCAATTGGAACCAAATCAGGTTGAGCCAATAAGAACACTACCTCCTCCACCTCGTAGATCGGAAAGAGTTTTCCGTCCCCCTGAAAGATACTTAGGTATTATTTCAGAGGAAGTAGAGGAAAATGTTCCTCGTAGGTAATGGTGCTCATGGTGATGATCCCAAAACCTACAACGAGGCGATATCAGATATCGACTCCGAGAAATGGCTAGAGGCAATGCAGTCAGAAATTGACTCGATGCACTCAAACCAAGTCTGGACCTTGGTAGATCCACCAGAAGGTATAGTACCTATTGGGTGTAAATGGATCTTCAAG
Source organism: Cocos nucifera (assembly GCA_006176705.1). NCBI lineage: Eukaryota > Viridiplantae > Streptophyta > Magnoliopsida > Arecales > Arecaceae > Cocos > Cocos nucifera. Next base: position 72,290 of record QRFJ01003716.1, on the reverse strand, counting down.
AGAAAGATTGGTGCAGATGGAAATGTGGAGACATTCAAGGCTAGACTAGTGGCAAAAGGTTATAGTCAACGCGAAGGCATTGACTATCAGGATACCTTTTCCCCAGTGGCTATGCTAAAATCCATCCGCACATTGCTTGCCGTTGCAGCCTATTTCGATTATGAAATATGGCAAATGGACGTGAAAACGGCATTCTTGAATGGATATCTTGAGGAAGATATCTATATGGAACAGCCGCTAGGTTTCACATCCAGTGATACTGATCACAAGGTTTGCAAGCTGCAAAGGTCCATATATGGACTTAAGCAAGCATCTCGGAGCTGGAACACTCATTTCAATGATGTGATCAAAAAGTTTGGTTTCATCAAAAATGAAGAGGAACCATGTGTTCTTCAAAAAGGTCAGTGGGAGCGCTGTTGTCTTCCTCGTATTGTACGTGGATGACATCCTCCTTATTGGGAATGATATTCCCATGATGACAACAGTCAAATTATGGTTGTCCAAGGAATTCTCCATGAAAGACCTAGGTGAAGCATCCTTTATTCTAGGAATTAAGGTCTATAGGGATAGACCGAATAGGATGCTAGGACTTTCACAGAAGATGTACATAGAGGAAAGTACTAAAGAGGTTTAGTATGGAAAACTCTAAGAGGGGATTAATACCCTTCAGACATGGTATTCATCTTTCCAAGAAGATGTGCCCTAGCACACCTGAGGAAATAGAACGCATGAGCAAGATCCCTTATGCTTCTGCAATAGGGAGCCTCATGTATGCCATGCTATGTACACGACCTGATATAGCCCATGCTGTGAGTGTCACAAGCAGATATCAGTCAAATCCAGGTGAAGAACACTGGACTTCTGTGAAATGTATCCTTAAGTACTTGAGAAGAACTAAGGATATGATGTTGGTCTTTGGTAACGGAGAACTCCAAGTCCAGGGATACACAGACTCGGATTTCATGTCCGATATAGATGATCGAAAGTCGACATCTGGGAGTCTGTTTGTGTGCAATGGTGGTGCTGTCAGCTGGAAGAGTTCCAAGCAAAACGTGATAGCAGATTCCACCATGGAAGCAGAATATATCGCTGCATCAGAGGCTGCGAAGGAAGCATTCTGGTATAAGAAGTTTGCTGCAGAAATTGGAGTAATGCCATCAGATGCCATTCCTCTATACTGCGACAACAATGGCGCCATAGCCCTTGCTAAGGAGCCGAGGTCTCACCAGAAATCCAAGCATATTGAGCGGCGATACCACCTCATCCGCGATTACCTCGAGAAGGGTTACGTCGAGGTCAAGAGAGTCAACTCCACAGATAATGTGGCAGACCCACTTACAAAGCCGTTGGGCCAGCAGAAGATCGAAGCCCACCTTGAGAAGATGGGACTTAGACTTGTAGCCAATTGGCTTTAGGACAAGTGGGAGATTGTTAGATATATGTGCCCTAGAAGCCAGAATTGGCTGACACTTGTAATACACTTCTAGGGGCAAAATTATAATTTTGACTATAATCAATAAAATGGGTTATTTTCTATCACATATGTGTATTTAGTGTCTGTGATACATCCTTTGAGTTAATGGTAATGATAATTCATATTTTCAAGAGTTGAAAATTTAAGACATGAATAATCATTATTAACTCATAAAATGCTCCCGACCATAGGATCATCACGAGGATGGTGATTGATCCGGAAGGTTGGTGTACAATCGCTTCTCTTTAGTAGATGAGTCTTGAGTCTATGGTGTGGAGACACCGGAGCGAGAGTACAGGTACTCGTTAGAGAATGAGGGCACTGAGCGTGACCACCTCGAGTAGTCATTAGGAAGTCTACCTTCTCGTCAATGACTGACTCGATGCTGCAGTAGTGTGTCTGGTTCTTTGACCTGAGATGCATCGGTAGTTCACCTTGAGGGTGTTATAGTTTGACTACACCATTACTCGGTCTCCTAGCCATATCGGAACCCTGAGGTGTATGTTGGCTATAGCATGTTCATTGTAGGAACTGGATTGCATCAAGATGGAATCTATCTACCTCGGTGGTAGAGGAGCAGCCCTATGATGATCATGAGAATCAAGTCCTAGAAGCCCATGGCCATGGTAGAGTGAAATAATAGAAAGAGTTTCTATTTAGGTTTTCACATCGGACTTGAATCGAATGATTACATCATATGACAGAAGACTAGGGTTTGACGAGTTCACCTTAACCCTAATCTGATCGGGGCTCAAGATAGAAGAACTTAATCACACATAGGTAGCTGCACCAAGAGGTTCGCATTCAGCTCTGATGGGTTGCCACCATATACTGCTAGGTGTCACTGGTGGATTTTGGGAGCAATTAGAATGATTTAGATGATCGATCATTCTAGCTGTTCGAATCAGAAGAGTTCTGATCCATCGAAAGGAGTTTCGATGATGTCGATGATAGAGATCATGACATATCCCATTACCATACAGAACTGAACCTAACTGGGTCACACAAACAAGGGTTTGAATCTGGTGATCATCAATTGAACTGATCCAGTTCAATTGATCTGAATGAGATTCAATTAGGTTCAAGAAAATCGTGCTAGCACTCGATTGAACCTAACGTTCTTCTTTTACTATCATAAATAGTTGTCCTGACTGAGCCAAAGGAGTTTGTGCTCGATCAGAGGCCTTCACTTGGTCTGACTGGAGCCTTGTCCAAGTCAGAAAAGGTTGTCTTATTTTGTAAGACATTACCTGCCATTTTTGGTCACCTGCCATTTCTCGTCCTTTGACTTTGGTCAAAAGTTGACCTTTGACTGGTCAAATGTTGACCATTGATACTTTGACTTCTGTCCATGTGTCACGCACCTATTGGAGAGCTGGTGGGGGCCTGTCCCCCTGCCAGAACCTGGCAAGGAGGAGGGCGCATGCCACCCTTGGCGTGTGCCCAAGTTGGAGGCGCCAGGAGTCCCTGTTGGATAGGGACTCCATCTCCTTTTTGGATTCCGATTAGAGTTCTCCTAAGAACCAACTTTGACTGGTCTTAGGTGCCATCTAAGGAGGAATCCAAGGGACTCTATTTCCACCAATCAGATTTTGATCTGATTTCACAAAGGATTGTGATTGGTTGGAAAGAAGAGGAGTTGGATCACGCATAGTCTATAAATAAGACCCTACGTGCAACTCAAAAAGCAATACAATTCTCCACACCCCAATGCTACATCTCTCCTCCTCCTCTATGCCATGTCCATCTTCTCCCTCTCCTCTCCACGTCCAAAGTAGTTGGGATCCATGTTGGTGCAATCCAGATGAGAGAAAGGTGATAGAAAGCTAGAAGGCTGCGCTACTGCAAAGGATAACTGCTGATCTTCTAAAGCTATTTTAAAGATCCTCCAAATCAAATTCAGATCTAATTTTTGGAGACGTGATAGAGAAGAAGAGGATCTCTAGATCTAGCTCGAGTGGATACCAGTAAAGGCCAGGCACTTGCATGGCTAGATCCAGAACCTTCCGCTGCTTATAGGATCATCAACGGGTAATAGGATTACCCTACATCAAGGTAAATTAAATTTGATTTAATTTATCTAGATTTTATTTTTATTATTAGAATAATAAGAATCAGATTTGGAATATTTCAGATCTGATTATGGATCAAAGAAAAAAAATTTTGAAATATATCTCTTGATTCGATCAGATCTGAGCGAACCTAGTCTGGAAAATTAGGATTTTTCCTTCAAGAGGCTCGGTGATACAGTAGCCGAGGGAGGTATCTCAGCAGAGAGCATCAGGGTTCTCTAGGATGATGGGTAGTGTAGGGTTGTTGAAGAGAGATTTTTCAAGGGATAATGATCAAATGAAGACTGAAGAAGCGACTATACATCCTTCGATGTCTAGAAGGTGAGGAAGTAATCGGAGATGTATTCAGTGGTTCGACTAGAGCATGGATTTGCGAAGCCTTGGGAGTGATGAAAATGGATGATCCATGGAGGTCCAATAGGTTAGGGCTGGGTGGCTGTAGAGCGGCGTAGAGATGAGTCAGAAAGTATTGGAGTGCTGCAGGAGCGCTACCCTGGAGGCATGGAGCTGATAGAGGCTCGGTGGTGCAGCAGCCAATGTGTGTATCTTAGTAGAGAGTGTCAGTGATATCTCAGGGAGATTGGGTGCAGGTTTCAAGGAGAGCTAGGGGATCTCAGGGAGCGCTAGGAGGTCTCTAGCAGTCGAAAGAATCATGGATCAGATTTCTTTTGTAGGAGCACTAGGAAGAGTCACGGTTTACGTAGAGGATGGTTCTCCCAACGCAATTGAAGTGATGGTTGGTGTAGGGGCAGAAGAGAAGGACTAGGGTGAAATTTCCTAGGATTCAGTCATTAGTTTCAGAAAAGTTGGATGAGCTCTTGGATTTTGGAGGTGCCCGTGGGTTGTGAAAGTATCCGAGATGGCTTCGAAGAGGGCCACAGAGTGCGGAGGGTTCGAAGGGGCAGTGACGGTATTCAAGGTGTAGCGGTAGGCTCAGTAGTGCAGTGTTGAGTGGTTGGCCTCGAGGGACTCGATGATAGAGTAGGCTTTTGCGACATCAGATGGACTTCGAATATAGGTGGAGCTCCATAATGGTGGCTTCATAAGTGGAGAAAAAATTTGACAAGAGTTCAAAGCTTCAGTGATGCACAGTTCTAGATGGTGCGGCATGTGCAGGTGGACAGGCATAGCTCTAAGGAGATCGTGTCAGGTGGTACAGCATGTGTTGGTGTAGAAATAATGTAGGTTCTCCACAAAAGTTCAGAGAAGGTGATGTAGCTGTTAAGTAGAAGGGATCCTACAATTCCAAGGTGGTGCCAAAAAGCAAGCATAGGTCTTTAGCTTTGGAGGTGCTGATCCCAAAGGCCTCAAGAGTGCACAACAGCTGAAGGATTGGTGGAGGCAATGCTTGCATAGGTACTATCGAGTGCATAGGGATAGTGGGAATGTGTTGGACATCATTATCGAGGGATTTTCCAAGGCTTAGGGCACCAAGATGGAGATTATGAGGATTTATAGTGCTTCCAAGCCTTGAGAGGCCACGAAAGGAGTTAGGAGGTTGGCTCTGAAGATTTTAGAGGCTTGGTTGATGCTTCATAAACCTGGGACATAAGGTGAAGCAAGAAACCAAAGTTGGGAAATCAAGACTGTAGAAAGAAGATTTTCTGTAGGTCAATCGGCTCAGTCCAAAATTAGGTCGGCTAAGTCTCAAAGCACAGGCAAAATAGAGAAATGCATGATCGAAACTGCTGGCATGGCACAGGACTAGGCTGGCTCAGTTTCAGACTAAACTGATCCAATGGAACTAAGTCGGCTCAGTGCTGAGACTGGGCTGGCTCAGTGCACAGGCAAAGTTATGCGAGGGTCTATTTTGGGATAGGGTCTGGGATGATCCTAGGGGTCTTAAGATCTAGTTTGAGAGATCTTAAGAGGGCTAATTCATGTATGGGTTGGGTCTAGATCCAGAGGATGAGAGCATGGGAGACATGGGTGTACATGGGCTTGGTGAGTGCTTTCATATATTGGGTTAGTCAGAGAGTTTTTTGGTCGGGCTTAATGGCTATGTATAAATATATAGGTTGTATTAGGATTTTAAAAGGTTGGAATCAATACAGACCTTTTATCCCTCAACTCTCTTCTTCTCTTCTCTCTAGAGTTGCCACTCTAGTGTTCTTGAAGAAACCCTAGAGAAGGGGGTGACTCCCTTAAGCCCAAGAAGGGAGGTGTCCTATCACAGATCTAGGTGGAGGATCAATGATTTGCTGCCCATAAAGAACATCATAGGTTCCTTCAGGTCCGTGCTAAAGATCAGGAGCTTTCGAAACATGGTATCAGGGTGCTTGTGATGTCAAGGATGATTGGCGTTCCTATAATTTGGTATCAAAGCTAGGTGATGCCTAGAACATTATGGATGGTAATATGATTGTGCCATGTCGCGCTGTCGTTTAGTCCTAACTTCAGTCGATGGCACGATTGGAGGTCTTTGAGCAGCGAGGGATCTCTTCTTTGGAGCCATTTGGGTTTAAGGTTTGGAGGGAATGGACAGGAGAAGGTGATTTGGAAAGTTTTTGAGGAAAGGAGGAGAGTTATGGAGAGTTTGGAGGAGAGGTCTTAGAAGAACGGGATGAGAGAATGAAATGGGGGACCTCTCATAGACCGATTTAAAAAGAGAGCTTGCAAGAATCAAGAGCTCTCATCTTAAAGATGAGACATATCAAAAACATTGAGAACTCTCGCATTTAGCGCGAGAGGTCTCATGAAAAAATTGAGACTTCTGGAGCATAGGAGGGAAAGAAATCAGAATATAGGAGGGATTTCAAGCCGATTTTTCTTAAATTTTTAAGTTGGGAATAGGGGTATATGAATGAAGGAAGAAGATAAAAAATTATCAAATAAATTCAAGATTAAATATTTTTAAAGAGGATCACAAATGTCAAGTTCACCCTTGATTTTTGAGAATCTATCTTCATTTAGAGGTTTTGTAAAAATGTTAGCTAGTTGATTTTCAGTTGAAACAAATTCAACCATAATATTGTTATTTTGAACATGATCTCTAATGAAGTGATATCTAATTTCAATGTGTTTAGTTCTTGAATATTGAATGAGATTTTTTGTTAAGTTTATGACACTAGTGTTGTCACATCTAATAGATAATTTATTCTGCTTAATTCCAAAGTCTTTGAGTTGTTGCTTGATCTAAAGTATTTGAGCATAGTAACTTTCTATGGCAACATAATCAGCCTCGACTGTTGATAGTGCTATAGAGTTTTACTTTTTGCTATACCAAGAGATCAAGTTCAACCCTAGAAATTGGTAGGTGTTAGATATATGTGCCCTAGAAGCCAGAATTGGCTGACACTTGTAATACACTTCTAGGGGTAAAATTGTAATTTTGACTATAATTAATGAAATGGGTTATTTTCTATCACACATGTGTATTTAGTGTCTGTGATACATCCTTTGAGTTAATGGTAATGATAATTCATATTTTTAAGAGTTGAAAATTTAAGACATGAATAATCATTATTAACTCATAAACAGCTCTCGACCATAGGATCATCACGAGGATGGTGATTGATCCGGAAGGTTGGTATACGATCGCTTCTCTTTAGTAGATGAGTCTTGAGTCTACGGTGTGGAGACACCGTAGCGAGAGTACAGGTACTCGTTAGAGAACGAGGGCACTGAGCGTGACCACCTCGAGTAGTCATTAGGAAGTCTACCTTCTCGTCAATGACTGACTCGATGCTGCAGTAGTGTGTCTAGTTATTTGACCTGAGATGCATCGGCAGTTCACCTTGAGGGTGTTATAGTTTGACTACACCATTACTCAGTCTCCTAGCCATATGGAACCTTGAGGTGTATGTTGGCTATAGCATGTTCATTGTAGGAACTGGATTGCATCAAGATGGGATCTATCTACCTCGGTGGTAGAGGAGTAGCCCTATGATGATCATGAGAATCAAGTCCAAAAATCCATGGCCATGGTAGAGTGAAATAATAGAAAGAGTTTCTATTTAGATTTTCACATTGGACTCGAATCGAATGATTACATCATATGACAGAGACTAGGGTTTGACGAGTTCACCTTAACCCTAATCTGATCGGGGCTCAAGATAGAAGAACTGAATCACACAGGTAGCTGCACCAAGAGGTTCGCATTCAGCTCTGATGGGTTGCCACCATATACTGCTAGGTGTCACTGGTGGATTTTGGGAGCAATTAGAATGATTTAGATGATCGATCATTCTAGCTGTTCGAATCAGAAGAGTTCTGATCCATCGAAAGGAGTTTCGATGATGTCTATGATAGAGATCATGACATATCCCATTACCATACAGAACTGAACCTAACTGGGTCACACAAACAAGGGTTTGAATCTGGTGATCATCAATTGAACTGATCTAGTTCAATTGATCTGAATGAGATTCAATTAGGTTCAAGGAAATCGTGCTAGCACTCGATTGAACCTAACGTTCTTCTTTTACTATCACAAATAAGTTGTCCTGACTGAGCCAAAGGAGTTTGTGCTCAATCAGAGGCCTTCATATGGTCTGACTGGAGGTTGTCCAAGTCAGAATAGGTTGTCTTATTTGTAAGACATTACCTGCCATTTTTGGTCACCTGCCATTTCTTGTTCTTTGACTTTGGTCAAAAGTCTACCTTTGACTGGTCAAACATTGACCATTGACCCTTTGACTTTTGACCACATGTCATGCACCTATTGGAGAGCTGGTGGGGGCTTGTCCCCCTGCCAGAACCTTGGCAAGGAGAAGGGCGCACGCCAAGGGTGGCGTGAGCCCAAGTAGGAGGCGCCTAGGAGTCCTTGTTGGACAAGGACTCCACCTCCCTTTTGGATTCCAATCAGAGTTCTACTAAGAATCTAGTTTGACTGGTCTTAGGCACCCTCTAAGGAGGAATCCAGGGGTCTCTATTCCAACCAATCAGATTTAGATCTGATTTCACAAAGGGTTGTGATTGGTTGAGAGGAAGAGGAGTTGGATCACAAGAGGTCTATAAATAAGACCCTGCGCCCAACCCTAATTCTAAGTGAAAGAGAGATTTCCCATGCCCCAAGGCTGCCTCTCCCTTCTTCTCCATGCCATAGTCTCTTCTCCCCTTGCTCTCCACGTCCAAAAGTGTTTTGGATTTAGATTGGTGCGATTCAGATCAAGGAAAGGTGATCAAAAGCAAGAAGGCTGCGTTGCTGCAAAAGGACGACTGCAGATCTTCAAAAGAGTTTTGAAGATCCTCCAGATCAGATTCAGATCTAATTTTTGGAGGTGTGATAGAGAAGAAGAGGATCTCCAGATCCAACCCGAGTGGATACCGGTAGAGGCCAGGCGCTTGCGTGGCTAAGATCCAGAACCTTCCGCTGCAATCAGGATCATCTACAGGGTAATAGGATTACCCAAATCAGGTAAATTAAATTTGATTTAATTTATCTTATTTTATTTTATTTATTAAAATAATAATAATTAGATCTGAAACTTATCAAGATCTGATTGAGATCAAGAGAAAATTTTTGAAATATATCTCTTGATCTGATCAGATCTGGACGAACCTGGACCGGGAAATCAGGATTTCCCTTCAACTGGTATCAGAGCCATGGTTCTAAATTATTTAGATCTGATTTTAATTTTATTTTAATTAGAAAATAAATTGATTTCAGATGTCACATGAGATGTGATCAGATCTGAAATCAGAAAAATTAAAATTAAATGATTTGGATCTAAGAACATGAAGATATGCATGACTAGTTCTAGAATAGAATAGTTCTATAGAATAGTTTTGCATGTCTTTGATTTAATCTGATTAAATCATATTTTAGATCTTCTTATTTACTATTTTCTGATATTATAAGTGTTATAATAACATCTGATAAACAGCAAATAAAAATTATTTAATTTTAAATATCATATGAGATATGATAGATGCATGACTAGACTAATTGTAGAATAGTTCTACATAATTGTCTAGATTAGAATTTATTTTGATTAGATCAATTTAAATCTAATTTTTTAGATTATTATGTGATAATTTAGATCTGAAAATATGCATGATTTGATACATGAGATGTATGCAAAATATGCCTTGATTAGATCTAAATTTGTATATGAGATATATGATATAGATCTATAACTGTTTTGTAGATTTACATGTTCCTGATTAAGGCGTTCCTCTTGGCCGTCCGGTCATAAGAATGAAGAAGGGTTTAAAGGCCCTCTCTTCCCATTCGATGGGGTGTTCTTATGACGTGTAGGGGTGCTGCGTGTTCGTCCTTAATCAGAAACCCAAAACTTACTTTCTGCAAAACCCTAGATCCTGAAACCCTAGGATTTATTGTGCATATTTTGTTTATGAACCCAACTTAATTAAGAATTAAGTTTATGGAATATTAATTAGGTCTAAAATTGAGAATTTCAGATCTAAGACATATTCATAATACTGGGTTCGGGCTTGGGTAGCTCAATTAGGTCTAAGCGGTTGATCAAACCGAATCAAGAGTTGGTTAGATGGGATCAACAATGCTTAAATTGACCAGCCTAATAGGATTAAGTCTGGGTCAAGATCGAGTCACGATCAAGCAAGACCTAATTAGGCTCAGAGGTTAGAGTCTGGATTGTAGGCTAACCCAATTGGTTCTGACTCAACAATTTGGTGTCTAAGGTAAGTTTGGCACAGACGACCGACTGGTTTTTAATTGGAAGCTACTCGACCTGAATGCGTTCTTGTGCGAGTTAACGGCATATTCCTTCCACCGGTCTCACTTACCTGGCCATATCTGTTGACACAGTTCTGATCTGAGGTGGTCAATAATCCGAGCTGACCCATGCCACTAGGTTAGTCATAATTGTTATGACTAAGCCAAGTCTAGTTTAATGAGACCTGAATCAATTCTCCCTAAGAAAAGATTAAGTCCGAGGTCTTCCACCATTGTAGACGTGCGGGCCCTTCCCGGGGTTGATTGTTCTCGGCTGGATACAGTGGCTCAGTTGCACCGGGAAGATGCAACCATGTCTATTAGGCATTGGATGCTATGGGCTGGAGGATGAGTTGGGCTCAATATTTCGGATACGGTGAGAGACCCAATTAGGAACCCAGTCTATGCAAATGGTGGGTCTGACTTAACTAAGGAGTGGATCAATATTCCGGATACGGTGAGATTCATGAATTAGAGACCAAGTTTGGGTGCACCATGATTAGAGAATCATTGAACAAGAGTTGTTCACTCATTGGCTAACCCATCACCAATAACTGTTAGGTGAGGTGATGAGTCAGTTGGTGAGACCGCACCACCCACTAGAAATCATCAATCGCGGAGATTTTTTGCATCTCTACAGAGGGAGTGTAGGGATCCGAGAAAATAGTGGGAGCTAATTTGTTTTAAAAAAAAAATAAAATCCCTAAACAAATTGGTCAAGTCAAAATTACAGTATCTAACTAGAATCTTTGACTCTCTACAGGAAAATGTCTGCGTCCAACCCACTGGCACGTATCCTAGACACACATAGACTGACTGGACCCAATTATAAAGATTGGCTCAGGAACTACAAAATTATTTTGGGTTCAGAGAAGTTAACACATGTTTTGGACCAGGACCCTCCCACCTTACCAGCTCGTCCATCCACTGAACAGAGAGCGTCTCTGGAAAAATGGATTGACGAAGACAATAAGGCCAGATACTACATGTTGGGCTCGATGTCTGATGAGCTCCAGCGCCAACATGAAGATATCGGGACTGCTCGCCAAATGTTGGCTCACCTGCAGGAGATGTTTGGTGAACAGAGTCGCGCAGCCAAATATCAAGTCACGAAATGACTTTTTAAGGCTAAGATGCGTGATGGGCAGTCAGTCCAAGATCACTGTCTGACAATGATCAAGGACATGGAAGAGCTTGAGAAGCTCGGTGTGAAGTTGGACTTGGACTTGCAGAACGATATTATTCTGCAATCCTTGACTGATGCATATGGGCAATTCATCATGAATTACCACATGCATAAACTTCAAAATTCCTTGGCCGAGTTGATGAATATGCTGGTTACCGCTGAGCTTTCTATGAAAGGTTCTAAAGGCTCAGTTCTTGCTATGGAACGGACTTCTTCCAAAAGAAAGTCTTATGGAAAGAAAAAGAAGTCTGTGAAAAAGCAAAAGGTAGAAGGATCAAAGAAGAAGAAGGCAGAACCGAAGAAGAAGGTCGATGGCAAAGGAAAGTGTTTCCATTGCAACAGCGACGGCCATTGGAAGCGGAACTGCCCTACTTACCTGGCCACCCTGAAGAACAAGAAGGAAGGTCCTTCTGGAGGTATGCTCGTTATTGAGTCTAACCTTACGGTTTCTTCTGCATCCAGTTGGGTGCTTGACTCTGGTTCTAGTGCTCATCTGTGCACTTCTATGCAGGGTCTTGAGGATAGCAGGAGGCTGAGGGATGGAGACATGATCCTACGCGTCGGTAATGGAGCAAGAGTTGCTGCAGTAGCCGTGGGAACATACCCTCTGCGATTACCATCTGGTTTAGACTTAGTTTTAAAAGACTGTTATTATGTGCCTGCAGCTAGCAGGAATTTGATTTCTGTTTCATGCTTAGCACAAGAAGGTTATGTGATCACCTTCTTTAAGGACCATTGTAACATTCTTTATGAAAGAAATAAAATTGCAAATGGTTTCCTTGTTAATGGTCTTTATCAGTTGCATATTGATGTACCTATTTTAACTATCGAGCAAAACGTGAATGCCAAACGACCTAGGGATAGTCCAAACGACAGATATCTATGGCACCTGAGATTAGGTCATATAGCAGAAGATAGGATTAACAAATTGGAGAAAAATGGGCTATTGAGTCCATTGACTTTTGAGTCATATCCAACTTGTGAATCTTGTCTTCAAGGCAAAATGACTAAACTCCCTTTTGTTGGACATGGGGAGAGGGCCACAGATCTCCTTGCCCTAGTACATACTGATGTGTGCGGCCCATTCGATGTGCCGGCTAGAGGCAATTTTGTCTACTTCATTACCTTTACCGATGATCTGTCTAGGTATGGGTATGTGTATCTTATGAGACACAAGTCTGAAGCCTTTTGAAAAGTTCAAAGAATTCAGACATGAAGTAGAAAAACAAACTGGAAAACCCATTAAGGTTCTTCGATCAGATCGAGGAGGTGAATACCTTAGCCGGGAATTCCTAGACTATCTTAAGGAAAATGGCATAGTCTCTCAATGGACTCCACCAGGAACACCTCAACTCAACGGGGTTTCAGAATGGAGAAATCGGACTCTATTGGATATGGTTCGATCCATGATGAGCTTCACAGACCTCCCAGATTTTCTTTGGGGACATTCATTATTAACTTCAATCTATTTACTGAATAGGGTTCCCTCTAAAACCGTTCCTACCACACCGTATGAGATATGGCACGGTAAGAAACCAAGTCTGAGTCATCTCAGAATTTGGGGTTGTCCGGCTTATGTCAAAAGACAACAAGCGGACAAGTTAGAGTTTAGGTCCTTTAGAGCTCGATTCATAGGATATCCTAAAGAGTCATTAGGATACTATTTCTACATTCCAGAAGACCACAATGTGATTGTGAGTCGACATGCCATATTTCTTGAAAAATAGTTTATTCAAGATAGTGGCATTGGAAAGCAGATTAAGCTTGATGAGAAAGTCTCACAAGCAGAACGAGCTAAGGACCAAGTGGAACCAAATCAGGTTGAGCCAATAAGAACACTACCTCCTCCACCTCGTAGATCGGAAAGAGTTTTCCGTCCCCCTGAAAGATACTTAGGTATTATTTCAGAGGATGTAGAGAAAATGTTCCTCGTAGGTAATGGTGCTCATGGTGATGATCCCAAAACCTACAACGAGGCGATATCAGATATCGACTCCGAGAAATGGCTTGAGGCAATGAAGTCAGAGATCGACTCGATGCACTCAAACCAAGTCTGGACCTTGGTAGATCCACCAGAAGGTATAGTACCTATTGGGTGTAAATGGATCTTCAAGAGAAAGATTGGTGCAGATGGGAATGTGGAGACATTCAAGGCTAGACTGGTGGCAAAAGGTTATAGTCAACGTGAAGGCATTGACTATCAGGATACCTTTTCCCCGGTAGCTATGCTAAAATCCATCCGCACATTGCTTGCTGTTGCAGCCTATTTCGATTATGAAATATGGCAAATGGACGTGAAAACGGCATTCCTAAATGGATATCTTGAGGAAGATATCTATATGGAACAGCCGCTAGGTTTCACATCCAGTGATACTGATCACAAGGTTTGCAAGCTGCAAAGGTCCATATATGGACTTAAGCAAGCATCTCGGAGCTGGAACACTCGTTTCAATGATGTGATCAAAAAAGTTTGGTTTCATCAAAAAACGAAGAGGAACCATGTGTTTTCAAAAGGGTCAGTGGGAGCGCTGTTGTCTTCCTCGTATTGTACGTGGATGACATCCTCCTTATTGGGAATGATATTCCCATGTTGACATCAGTCAAGATGTGGTTGTCTAAGGAATTCTCCATGAAAGACCTAGGTGAAGCATCCTTTATTCTAGGAATTAAGGTCTATAGGGATAGACCGAATAGGATGCTAGGACTTTCACAGAAAATGTACATAGAGGAAGTACTAAAGAGGTTTAGTATGGAAAACTCTAAGAGGGGATTAATACCCTTCAGACATGGTATTCATCTTTCCAAGAAGATGTGCCCCAGCACACCTGAGGAAATAGAACGCATGAGCAAGATCCCTTATGCTTCTGCAATAGGGAGCCTCATGTATGCCATGCTATGTACACGACCTGATATAGCCCATGCTGTGAGTGTCACAAGCAGATATCAGTCAAATCCAGGTGAAGAACACTGGACTTCTGTGAAATGTATCCTTAAGTACTTGAGAAGAACTAAGGATATGATGTTGGTCTTTGGTAATGGAGAACTCCAAGTTCAGGGATACACAGACTCGGACTTCATGTCCGATATAGATGATCGAAAGTCGACATCTGGAAGTCTGTTTGTGTGCAATGGTGGAGCTGTCAACTGAAAGAGTTCCAAGCAAACTGTGATAGCAGATTCCACCATGGAAGCAGAATATATAGCTGCATCAGAGGCTGCAAAGGAAGCATTCTGGTACAAGAAGTTTGCTGCAGAAATTGGAGTAATGCCATCAGATGCCATTCCTCTTTACTGCGACAACAATGGCGCCATAGCCCTTGCTAAGGAGCCGAGGTCTCACCAGAAGTCCAAGCACATTGAGCGGCGATATCATCTCATCCGCAATTACCTTGAGAAAGATTACGTTGAGGTCAAGAGAGTCAACTCCACAGATAATGTGGCAGACCCACTTACAAAGCCATTGGGCCAGCAGAAGATCAAAGCCCACATTGAGCTGTCAACTGAAAGAGTTCCAAGCAAACTGTGATAGTAGATTCCACCATGGAAGCAGAATATATAGCTGCATCAGAGGCTGCAAAGGAAGCGTTCTGGTACAAGAAGTTTGCTGCAGAAATTGGAGTAATGCCATCAGATGCCATTCCTCTTTACTGCGACAATAATGGCGCCATAGCCCTTGCTAAGGAGCCGAGGTCTCACCAGAAGTCCAAGCACATTGAGCGGCGATATCATCTCATCCGCAATTACCTTGAGAAAGATTACGTTGAGGTCAAGAGAGTCAACTCCACAGATAATGTGGCAGACCCACTTACAAAGCCATTGGGCCAGCAGAAGATCAAAGCCCACATTGAGCTGTCAACTGAAAGAGTTCCAAGCAAACTGTGATAGTAGATTCCACCATGGAAGCAGAATATATAGCTACATCAGAGGCTGCAAAGGAAGCGTTCTGGTACAAGAAGTTTGCTGCAGAAATTGGAGTAATGCCATCAGATGCCATTCCTCTTTACTGCGACAACAATGGCGCCATAGCCCTTGCTAAGGAGCCGAGGTCTCACCAGAAGTCCAAGCACATTGAGCGGCGATATCATCTCATCCGCAATTACCTTGAGAAAGGTTACGTTGAGGTCAAGAGAGTCAACTCCACAGATAATGTGGCAGACCCACTTACAAAGCCATTGGGCCAGCAGAAGATCAAAGCCCACCTTGAGAAGATGGGACTTAGACTTGTAGCCAATTGGCTTTAGGATAAGTGGGAGATTGTTAGATATATGTGCCCTAGAAGCCAGAATTGGCTGACACTTGTAATACACTTCTAGGGGCAAAATTGTAATTTTGACTATAATTAATGAAATGGGTTATTTTCTATCACACATGTGTATTTAGTGTCTGTGATACATCCTTTGAGTTAATGGTAATGATAATTCATATTTTCAAGAGTTGAAAATTTAAGACATGAATAATCATTATTAACTCATAAATAGCTCCCGACCATAGGATCATCATGAGGATGGTGATTGATTCGAAAGGGTGGTGTACGATCGCTTCTCTTTAGTAGATGAGTCTTGAGTCTACGGTGTGGAGACACCGGAGCGAGAGTACAGGTACTCGTTAGAGAACGAGGGCACTGAGCGTGACCACCTCGAGTAGTCATTAGGAAGTCTACCTTCTCGTCAATGACTGACTCGATGCTACAGTAGTGTGTCTAGTTCTTTGACCTGAGATGCATCGGCAGTTCACCTTGAGGGTGTTATAGTTTGACTACACCATTACTCAGTCTCCTAGCCATATGGAACCTTGAGGTGTATGTTGGCTATAGCATGTTCATTGTAGGAACTGGATTGCATCAAGATGGGATCTATCTACCTCGGTGGTAGAGGAGTAGCCCTATGATGATCATGAGAATCAAGTCCAGAAATCCATGGCCATGGTAGAGTGAAATAATAGAAAGAGTTTCTATTTAGACTTTTCACATTGGACTCGAATCAAATGATTACATCATATGACAGAGACTAGGGTTTGACGAGTTCACCTTAACCCTAATCTGATCGGGGCTCAAGATAGAAGAACTGAATCACACAGGTAGCTGCACCAAGAGGTTCGCATTCAGCTCTGATGGGTTGCCACCATATACTGCTAGGTGTCACTGGTGGATTTTGGGAGCAATTAGAATGATTTAGATGATCGATCATTCTAGCTGTTCGAATCAGAAGAGTTCTGATCCATCGAAAGGAGTTTTGATGATGTCTATGATAGAGATCATGACATATCCCATTACCATACAGAACTGAACCTAACTGGGTCACACAAATAAGGGTTTGAATCTGGTGATCATCAATTGAACTGATCTAGTTCAATTGATCTGAATGAGATTCAATTAGGTTCAAGGAAATCGTGCTAGCACTCGATTGAACCTAACGTTCTTCTTTTACTATCACAAATAAGTTGTCCTGACTGAGCCAAAGGAGTTTGTGCTCAATCAGAGGCCTTCATATGGTCTGACTGGAGGTTGTCCAAGTCAGAATAGGTTGTCTTATTTGTAAGACATTACCTGCCATTTTTGGTCACCTGCCATTTCTTGTTCTTTGACTTTGGTCAAAAGTCTACCTTTGACTGGATCAAACGTTGACCATTGACCCTTTGACTTTTGACCACATGTCATGCACCTATTGGAGAGCTGGTGGGGGCTTGTCCCCCTGCCAGAACTTGGCAAGGAGAAGGGCGCACGCCAAGGGTGGTGTGAGCCCAAGTAGGAGGCGCCTAGGAGTCCTTGTTGGACAAGGACTCCACCTCCCTTTTGGATTCCAATCAGAGTCCTACTAAGAATCTAGTTTGACTGGTCTTAGGCACCCTCTAAGGAGGAATCCAAGGGTCTCTATTCCAACCAATCAGATTTAGATCTGATTTCACAAAGGGTTGTGATTGGTTGAGAGGAAGAGGAGTTGGATCACAAGAGGTCTATAAATAAGACCCTGCGCCCAACCCTAATTCTAAGTGAAAGAGAGATTTCCCATGCCCCAAGGCTGCCTCTCCCTTCTTATCCATGCCATAGTCTCTTCTCCCCTTGCTCTCCACGTCCAAAAGTATTTTGGATTTAGATTGGTACGATTCAGATCAAGGAAAGGCGATCAAAAGCAAGAAGGCTGCGCTGCTGCAAAAGGACGACTGCAGATCTTCAAAAGAGTTTTGAAGATCCTCCAGATCAGATTCAGATCTAATTTTTGGAGGTGTGATAGAGAAGAAGAGGATCTCCAGATCCAACCCGAGTGGATACCGGTAGAGGCCAGGCGCTTGCGTGGCTAAGATCCAGAACCTTCCGCTGCAATCAGGATCATCTACAGGGTAATAGGATTACCCAAATCAGGTAAATTAAATTTGATTTAATTTATCTGTTTTATTTTATTTATTAAAATAATAAGAATTATATTTGAAATTTATCAAGATCTGATTGAGATCAAGAGAAAATTTTTGAAATATATCTCTTGATCTGATCAGATCTGGACGAACCTGGACCGGGAAATCAGGATTTCCCTTCAGTAGGTGCCACTGGTACTCTTTCTATCAATTCTACATCCTCCATAATCTGCATCAATATATCCAATCAATTCAATGGAGGATTATTTTGAGTACCAAAGTCCTAAGTTATGTGTGTAGATTAAATATCTAAAAATTCTCTTAATCGCTAGTAAGTGTGATTCTTTAGGATTAGATTAAAATCTAGCACACATGCAAATACCAAACAATATATCAGGTCTACTTGTAGTTAAATAAAGTAGGGATCCTATCATATCTCTATAGAGCTTTTCATTTGCATTCTTACCATTTTCATCTTTGTCAAGTTTGCATGAGGGGCTCATGGGTGTGCCGATTTCTTTTCCATTCTCTATGCCAAACTTCTTTAACATCTCTTTGATATACTTCGTTTGGCTGATGAAGATGCATTCCTTTGATTATTTGATTTATAGCCCATGGAAGAAGATCAGCTCCCCCATCATGCTCATTTCAAATTCGTCCTGTATCAACTTAGCAAACTCTTGATAAAGAATTTCATTAGTAGCTCCGAATATGATGTCATACATATATATTTGAACCATAAGAAGGTCATTACTTATTTTTTTTAAAATAGTGTGGTGTCAACACTTCCTCTAATAAAATTATTTTGTATTGAAAATTTGCTTAATCTCTCATACCATGCCCTAGGTGCATGCTTAAGTCCATAAAAAGCTTTATTTAATTTATACACATGGTTGGGAAGTGAGTGATTTTTAAATTCTGGAGGTTGTTCTACAATAACTTCTTCAGCAATATAACCATTCAAAAAAGCATTTTTTACATCCATTTGAAATAATTTAAAATTCATGTAACAAGAAAAAGCAAGTAACAATCTAATGGCTTCTAATCTTGCTATAGAAGCATATATTTCATTAAAGTCAATTTCTTCCTCTTGATTACATTCCTTAACAACTAGTCTAGCTTTATTTCTTACAATATTACCATGTTCATCTAATTTATTCCTAAATATCCATTTTATGCCAATTATAGGATGGTCAATGGGTCTATTTACAAGAGTCCATACATTATTTCTTTCGAATTGATTTAGTTCATCTTGCATGGTTAGCATCCAATTAGGATCTTGTTCAGGTTCTTCTATGTTTTTAGGTTCTATTTGAGAAACAAATGCAAGTTAATCAAATGTATCCTTAAAAGAGGATCTAGTTCTTATCCTTTATGAAGGATCATCTAATATCAATTCTTTTGGGCCATTGTGTGCATACCTCCACTCCTTGGGTAGATCCCTATGATCATTGGATGCTTCATTCTCACCATTATTGCTTTGTTCTAAGATTGTTGTAGGTTTATCTTTGTCTTGAATGTTATTGTCCTTCAAGTTTAGGTCCTTTATTTCATCTTCGAGAATTCTTGTATCATCATCAAAAATATCTTTCTTTCTCAAGGATTGGTTGTTAGCTTCATCAAAAATAACATGTATAGATTCTTCAACAACCGAAGTGTGTTTGTTAAAAATCCTATATGCTTTGCCAGATGTAGAATATTCAAGGAATATACCCTCATCTTCCTTAGCATCAAATTTTTCTAGATTATTTTTTCCACTGTTATGAATAAAACATTTCCAACCAAAAATATGAAAATAATTAATTTTAATTCTTTTTCTTTCCAAAGCTCATAGGGTGTTTTCTTTAAAATCGGGCAAATAAAAATTCTATTTAGGATGTAACATGCTATGTTAATGGCTTTAGTCCAAAAGTATTTGGGTAGATTTTCTTCACACAACATGGTACGGGCCATATAAACTAAGGTTCTATTCTTTCTTTCAACAACTCTATTTTGTTGAGGGGTTCTAGGCGTAGAAAAATTATGCTCTATGCCATGTTCATTACAAAATTTTTCAAAGTATTTCTTTTCAAATTCTGTTCCATGATCACTATTGATATATACCATAGTAGAGTTTTTTTCATTTGTTATTTTCTTGTAAAACTTTGAAAACATTAAAAATGCTTCGTCTTTGTGAGCTAAAAATAGAACCCAAGTGAAATGAGAATAATCATCAACAATTACTAGACCATATTTCTTTCCTCCTAGGCTAGTGATCCTAGTAGGTCCAAATAAATCCATATGAATCAATTCAAGAGGTCTAGAAGTTGAAATCACATTTTTGGATTTGAAACTCCCTCTAGTTTGTCTTCCAAATTGGCAAGCATCACAAACATGATCAATTTTGAAATTCACTTTTGGTAGCCCCTTAACTAAGTCTTTATTATGCAATTTATAAAGAGTATGCATGCTAGCATGACCTAACCTATGATTCCAAAGCCAACTAGTTTTCTTTATATTAGCATTCATTGCAATAAGGCATTGACCACTCTTCATGGCAATTTCATCAAGATTCACCTTGTAGATGTTGCCATGCCTAAATCCGATGAATTTTAAACTATCATCCAAGGAACTAGATATTTTGCACAAAGAAGATCCAAAAGAGACTTTAAAATCTTTATCACAAAGTTGATAATACTAAGTAAGTTATATTTTAAATTATCAACTAACAATATATTATCTATAAAAGTGGTAGGAGTAATCTGAATTTTACCATAGCCTATTATTTTGCCTTTGCCGTTATCGCCAAAGGTGACTAGTCCTCCTTCCTTTCTTTCAAGGGTGATGAATTGTTGCTTGTCATCCGATATATGCCTTAAATAGCCGCTATCTAAGTATCACTCTCTTTTTGATCCTTGGGCTGTAAGGCATTCCTGCACAAACAATCAAGTGTTAATTTTAGGTACCCAAGTCTTCTTGGACCCTTTAGGGTTAGTAGACATGGTTCCTTTTGGAATCCAAATACCTTTAATAATTTTTCCATTGAATTTTCTAGTATTAAATTCAAATGCTTCATGTCCTACCTTTTTACATCTAAAGCAAGTGATATGAGAGGTACCAATTTTCTAGTATTACTTAGTTTTGTCGTTAGGTTTATATCCTAGTCCGACTTTATCATAAACTTCTCTTTGATTATTTAAAATCATTTGCAGTTTTTCTGAACTACAAGTGAATTTATCAACTAAAGATCTTAATTTATCCAATTCATCCTTTTGGATTTTGTTTTCTTCTTTTAATTTATTATGGCTACTAATTATGTCTTCCTTTTTCTTCAAAAGTGTTTGAGTCATTTCCTTAAGACTATTATTTTTTGTACTAATCTTTTTGAAATCTTTCATCAAGTCATAAAAAGCATCTTGAAGTTCATCAAAAGTAAAATCTGAATCAAGGGTGGAGGATACCTCATCATCTTGTGCCATGAAATACAAGTTTGCTTTGTTTTGGTTTACTTCTTTCGAGTTTGACTGGTCACTATCGCTCTAAGTTGCTAACATGGCTTTTCTTTTTGTTCTTTTTGGCTCCATCTTCAACTGAGGACATTCAGCCCTAAAATATCCTAGCTTCTTGCATTCATAGTAAGTGGGCTGATCCTTCTCTTTTTTCTTTTCTTTCTCCTTACTGGCTTCTCCTCTAGTGAAGCTCCTCTTCTTGAATCCTTGTCTTTTTCTTCCCATAAATTTCTTGAATTTTTTGAACACCAGGGCCATGTCTTTATCATTTTCTTCACTAGTGGATAGATCATCTTCTTCTTTAGCAGTCATGGATTTTAGTATTATTATTTTCTTCTTCTTGTTGTCTTCCTCATTGTGCCGACTCATGGCTATTTCATTTGTCATTAAGGATCCAATGAGCTCCTCTAGAGGAAGCGTGTTCAGACTTTTGCCTTCTGGATGGCTGTTTCTTTGGCTTCCCATGTCCTAAGCGAAGACCTGAAGATCTTTCTCACCAATTCACTTTTAGTGTAAAATTTACCTAAGCTTTTTAAACCATTTATAATATTAGTGAATCTTATGAACATGCTAGTGATAGATTCAGTGGGGTCCATTTTAAATAATTCATATTGATGAACTAATATGTTAATTCTTATTTTTTTTACTTGATTTGTCCCTTTATGTGTGACCTCAAGTCTATCCTAAATTTTTTTTGCTGAATTGCAAGTGGAGATTCGGTTAAACTTGTTAGCATCAAGGGCATAATAAAGTACATTCATTGTCTTGGCATTTAATTGGATAAGTTTCTTGTCTGTTTCATCCCAATTCTTTTTCGACTTAGGAGAGGATGTGCCATTGACAATGATTTTGGGAGTGTGTGGACCATTGACAATGATACTCCATATTTCATAATCAAGGGCTTGAATGAAAATGTGCATGCAAGCTTTTCAATAGGTATAGTTGGATCCATTGAAAAGAGGTGGCCTATTTGTGGATTGCCCTTCGACAAGTCGACCTCCTAGTTGGGTTGACATGATCTTTATCTCTAGTTGATAAACTCAATAATTAATAGAGAACCAAGGCTCTAATACCAATTGTTGCCTTGATGAACAACCCAAGAGGGGGGGTGAGTTGGATTTTCTAAAAATTAAATAGATATATGCGGTGTTAAATGATTAAAACCTAAGTGAATCAAATGTGAGAGCAAATAGAAGATACAAGTAAGAGCACACACACAAACAAGAAAATTTTATAGGGGTTCGGTACTCTCCCAGCACCTATATCTACTCCACAAGCAAATTTTTGAAAATTTTACTATAATCCTGCAAGATTACAATCGGATAGTTTTTTTTGGCTCATTATCCAAAAATCTAGTTAGTTTATTCATAGGTTCATCAACCACAACTCTTACAAGGATCAAACAAACCAATCTGAATAAACAAAAGGAAAGAAAAACTCCAAAATCTAAGTTTCAGCCCCTGCTAAAACCAAGTACACAATAAGAGGAAAAGAAATTTTACAACTCAAAAAGACCCTTCGAATGAGTAGAAGAGTTGTCCTTGCAGATCGTTGAAAGCCTCTTTGAATGCATGGAGTTAATGCACTTGAGGATTTTTCAATGCTTGAGAGAACTGATTGATCAGAGATGGGAGTTTTTGTTCAAGAACAGGGCGTGCTTTTTTTTTTCTCTCATTTTTCTTAGATGAATTAAGAATGAGCCTTCTTCCTTTTATATCTACAGCATTTTCTCTCATCTGATGATGATTGGAGCTTAGAAAAAGTAAAATCTGATCGTTGGAGAGCAATAGCTAGCCGTTGGGATCGAAAAAATCGGATCTAAAATGCCCCATCAAAAGGTTGTCACTAAGTCTCAAGACCTCTCGGTTTGTCTCGAGACATCTTACAAAAATATGATGCCTCTTGATTTGGTCAGGAGAGCTCTCGTCTTTAGTCGCACAAAAAATCATCTTTCTAAAAAAATGGCTCGCTTGAGATCGAGACCTCTAGATTCTGAATGAGATATCTCGCTAGGACCGTGAGACCTCTCGCTCTCAAAACACAGAAATTAGATTTCTATCATCTGAGATCGAGAGCTCTCAAGATTCACTCGAGACCTCTTGAAACCATGCTAGAGCTGGGATAGAGGCATGCCAGTCCACTTGAGAGCTCTCAAAAAAATTTCAGGACGTCTTAAAGACTATTCTAAGGCAATTTAGAAGGAATTTTTGCACCAATCAAGGAAATTTGATTTTTATTCGAATTCCATGATAAGTCTTCCTTATTTTGATCAAAGAGCTCTCTTTCTTCTGGCATTGGAATACTTAAAATAAAATATATTAGTAATCATTTATTTTAATATTTGGTCATCATCAAAATCACTTAGGGGTTCAACATGGTTCATGATTCAAATTCAGATCAGCACATACTAGGACAACTTTTTTATTGTAAGGAGTTAACCTTACAACAGAAAAATCTTATGATAGTATGTGTGATCTTTAATTAATTTTATTTTTAGATTTATTCTAAAGCATACATTAACAAATTATAAAAGAACCTGGATGCTTTGATACCACTGTTAGGAAACATTCAGGGTTTCATGCATAGATTTCAATTTTTTTTTGAAATTAAAGCAACGGAAGACATAGATTAAATAGTTTAATCTACAATATGCATGTAATCAAATTACAAAATTCTACATCAAGGATCTATAATATTTCATGATGCAAATATAAATCAAAAAATAAATCAAACATAATTGGTATTGATCAAATCAATACCTAGATCTAGAATAATTCTAGATCAAACATAGATCACATCTAGGTCACCAAAAGATCAGATCTCTTACCTTCGCATGGGTCGAGAACTCTGTGGTTGATTTTTATTGTCGCCTTTGGATCCGCATATACGTCTAGCCTCTATAGGTGATCCACACGAGCCTGCAACATAGATCGAAGATTTGTCGAATGAAGTCCGCTCGAAGTACTAACTTCTCGTGGATCTCTCTTGATGGTCAATCAAAAATATATTCTTCAAATCTCTTGGACACTCTAAGAGATGAAGAACATGAGGAGGAATAAGGAAGAAATCTAATCCTTGGATCTTCCAAAAATAAAAAAATTAAAAATAAAAGAAAAAATATCCTAAGAGAAGATAGATCTTCTCTTTCAGGACATCAACGATTGATGTCCTGAAAACATCTCTATGTTAGGACAAGAAGAGACCTTCTTCTCTAGAATTTTTTTTATGTTTTCAGATCTAACATCTCAGATTTTTCTCATAGAAAAATTCAACAAATAAATAGAGAAGAAGGGTTCTCAAGAAAACCCTAAGAGAAGACCTTTCTTCTCTTCTCCTTCTCTCATCAGGACATGATTAGATCATGTCCAAAAAGAACATCATGCCCCAACAAGTTGGAGAAATCATCCCCATGCCCTAATCCTCTCTCCCTCTCAGATTTTTATCATATAAAAATCATATAAAATAGAAAAGAAAAAGAATTGAAGGAAAAGTATAAGAGAAGACAATCTTCTGCTACCTTTGTCCCTTCAAGACATCAACTTTTGATGTCTAGATGAAGACCTCTTCCCCAAGGAATATGGCATCCCAAAGTCTCCACGCCTCCTAGCATCTCTCTTCTAATCTTTATGTAGAAAATCCAAGTTGTTTTATGCCCTCCTCATATCAAATAGGAGGCATACTACAAGAGTCAATAACTAGGTCAAAGACCTAGTCAAACCCTTCAAATACGATAGTTAAGGGGGCGTCCAACTCTTGGACACCTCCCTAAATTCTTGGTGTGAAATATATGAAACTCACACACAAAAGCAAGGGAATAAAGGGCAGAACAAATAGAATGGCATGGGAAAAGTGGGCGCAAAAGAGGGGGGAAGAGTTTAGGTCAAAGGGGGCTCTTCCAAGTAGCAAACAAATCCTAACTTCCTTCTGGTTTTGACCAAGTCAAAACAAATTCAAAAAAATTAGATATATGGGGCATGGAGAAGCCTCTTAGATGTGGGAAAGCTCAGGTAAACAACTAGAATTAATAAGTGGGTGTGGGCTTTAATAGGCGCAAGAGAAAGAGAGAGAGTCCCAGTCCAACTAGGACTCCTTTTGTTTGACTAGGTCAAAATAGGTTTGAACCTAATTTAAATTCTATTTAAATTAGATTAAATGCATCCTAATTAATGATGATCCTAGTACAACTAGGAGACTAACTAAATCAGATGAAATCAAGAATTAAATCTAATTTAAATCCTAAGTCAATTAGGTGCACGCAAGTCCTAGTCAAACAAGAAATTGTTCTTTCTTGCAATTGGCTTATCCAATAAACTAACTAGACTTAATCTAATTAAGTCCAAACCAATTCTAATTGAATATAATTCAATTAAACTTGATCTCATCATGATTGCTCAATCAAACTAAGCCAATTAGCAATCCAATTGCTAGTCGATCCTCCTGCAATACTTACATTAGGTCAAACATCAATCGTATTGATAGATTAACCATAGAACGATAATCAATAATTGATTAACCATCTGATTAGGTTACAAGCTCTAATATGTGTGACTCCATAAGTTTGAACCTAAATTAGTAGTACAGAAATTAATTTTTATATCAATCAAAGTTACCATCTAGCAATGATTCTCAACGTTCGGATAGGTCGAATATATGTAAAGCAACACTCTTAGAACCATGGCCCATGGTTACCATATAATTCATCCCTATGACCAATAATGCTCAAGATGATTTTGAGTACACTGTTAAACACTCATATAAGTCATCTATATTATATCTCAAAATTTTGCAAATCCCATGACACCTCACAAGAATTACCCAGGCCTAGGTTTTGCTAAATTAAAACACCACGAGTCATTCTCTTCCTAAAGTTAATCAGAAGTGGTGAATCTCATCTTGTCTCACACACTGACTTTACAAATACTTGACTGTACCCAAAAATCTTTCAAACCTATACTAGAAATATAGATAGTCCGGCACCAAAGTATAGTGAGTTGCTTGCAAGTCATCGTGGTGATCTCAGGTCAGAGGGACACTTATACCCATTGGCCTTAGCTAGCTACTCTTAATAGTAGAGTGCTACATTGGTCATGTTCAATGTAGATGTACTCCTACATCTCACCTGGATGCCATACCAGTGTCTCCACACTACTTGGTTATGAGGACAATCAATGCATATGGCATACATCGACCTACACTCGATAAATTATCGTTCTTATTAATAACTTATCATTTGATCGTGAATAGTTTAAGAACCATCTAATAAATCTTCCTTTATTGATTGATTATGGTTCTAAGGATTTCATCATAATTTAGAAGTTTATTTAAGGAAGATAGAACTTTTATGATGAGTCAATCAAATAACTATTATTATTAGATAATTCATATACTAATTCCAATCATCTACCACTTAGATGATTGGCTTTAGGACATATTTCCAAATAACTTTCACTTAGACTAAAGCCAATCAGAATGATATCAAATATCCTATCTTTCACTTGAGTTCGTGTAACTCTTTAGTTCTGAAGCCTTAGCAAATGGATCAGTCAAGTTCTCCTTTTCCATCGATCATCTAAGGATCGACGTCATCCTGATCTAAAATCAAAGGTGATAGCAACGCAGAATATGCTGGTTCTTCGATTCGTTTGTCTAAACTATGGCTCTAGTGGTACGATAGGATTGGACCATCGGTGGAGCATGCCACTCCCAACCTGCTAATTAACTTTAGCAACTACACAGCTTACATGGCAGCATCGTATGCCATGATATGCTCTACATCACTAACTAAATAGGCTACGGTATTCTGTTTGGAACCTTTTCAGTAGATTGCTCCTATAATTAAGGTATCATCCAATGTTTTCTTGTTGTCATCTTGATCTGACTGAAATCAAAACATCCACATGTTTTGAGTCAGTATTTTCATATTTGAGTCACTGAACCATAGTATTTTTCAAATACTTAAGGATTGTCTATAAAATCTGCCAGTGGCTCTCACTTAGATCAAACTGATATTTGCTCACTACCTCTCATGAGTATATCATATCTAGTCTTGTATATGGAGAAATAACTGTTAGATATGAGTGCCCTAGAAGCCAGAATTGGCTGACACTTGTAATACACTTCTAAGGATAAAATTATAATTTTGACTATAAATAATAAAGTGGGTTATTTTCTATCACATAAGTGTATTTAGTGTCTGTGATACATCCCTTGAGTTAGTGGTAATGATAATTCATATTTTCAAGAGTTGAAAATTTAAGACATGAATTTTTATTTATTAACTCATAAAATGCTCTTGACCGTAGGATCATCATGAGGATGGTGATTGATCCAGAAGGTTAGTGTACAATTGTTTCTTTATAGTAGATGAGTCTTAAGTCTATGGTGTGGAGACATTGGAGCGAGAGTATAGGTACTCGTTAGAGAATGAGGGCACTGAGCATGACCACCTCGAGTAGTCATAAGGAAGTCTACCTTCTCATCGATGACTGACTCGATGTTGCAGTGGTGTGTCTGGTTCTTTGATCTGAGGTGCATTGGCAGTTCACCTTGAGGATGTTATAGTTTCCCTACACCATGACTTGATCTCCTAGCCATTCGAAATCCTGAGGTGTATGTTGGCTATAGCATGTTCATTGTAGGAATTGGATTGCACCATGATGGAATCTATCTACCTCAGTGGATAAGGAGCGGCCCTATGATGATCATGAGAATTAAGTTCATAAGCCCATGGCCATGGCAGAGAGTGTGAAATAATAGAAAGAGTTTCTATTAAGATTTTCACATCGGACATGAATCGAATGATTAAATCATATGATAGAAATTAGGGTTTGACGAGTTCACCTTAACCCTAATCTGATCGGGGCTCAAGATAGAAGAACTTAATCACACAAGTAGCTGCACCGAGAGGTTCACTTTCAGTTTTGATGGGTTGCCATCATATGCTGCTAGGTGTCACTGATGGATTTTGGGAGCAATTAGAATGATTTAGATGATCGATCATTCTAAGTTGTATGAATCAAAAGAGTTCTGATCCATCGAAAGAAGTTTCGATGATATCAATGATGGAGATCATGACATATCCCGTTAGCATATAGAATTGAATCTAACTAGATCACACAAACAAGGGTTTGGATCTGGATATCATCAATTGGACTAATCCAGTTCAATTGATTTGAAAAAGATTCAATTAGGTTCAAGAAAATCATGCTAGCACACGATTGAGCCTAACATTTTCCTTTTTCTATCTTAAAAGTTGTCTCGAATGAGTCAAATAAGTTTATGCTCACTCAGGTACCTTTACCTAATCTGACTGGAGCTTGCCCAAGTTAGAAATGGGTTGTCTTAATTTATTAGATAAATTTGAGACAACCCCTGCCATTTTTCGTCATCTGCTATTTATTGCACTTTAACTTGGTCAAACATTGATCTTTGACCCTTGAACATCTGCCCATGTGTCATGCACTTATTGGAGAGCATATACAGGCTTGTTCCCTCTCTAGAAATTGGAAAGAAGGGGGTGCACACCTAGGATGGCGTGCGCCCATGGATAGGGATGCTGGAGTCCCATACAGATGGGACTCCAGGTTGCTTGTTGGATTCAAACTAGGTGACCCTCATCTGTAGATTTTGACCAATCTTAGGCACCACCTTAGGATGAATTCGTGGGTCTCTCATCCCATCAATCAGATTTACATTTGATAGAATGAAGCAATGTGATTGGTTGGGGTGATGCAACACTGCATGGCGCAGTAGAGTCTATAAATAGACCCTATCTATGCCCACTTTTTAATGAAGTTCATCTAAGCCCATGCCCCAAGGCTGCCCCTCTCCCTTCTCCATGCCACCATCTATCCCTCTCCCTCCTCTCCATGCCCAAGAAAGTTGGGCCCTCAGATTAGTGCGAGTTAAGCAAGGAAAGGCTGACGAAAAAAGAAAAAGGCAGCATTGCTGTAGAGACGATGGGTGATCTTCAGAAGAAGTTTTGAAGATCCTCCAAATTAGATCTAGATCTAATTTTTGGAGAAAAGAAAGAAAAGAAAAAGATCTTCAGATCTATCTTGAGTGGATACCGATAGAGGCCAGGCGCTTGCGTGGCTAGATCCAGAATTTCAAAGCTTCTGTAGGATCATCAACGAGTAATCAGATTACCCAAGATCAAGGAAAAAATTAATTCAAAATTAATTCAGTTTATTTTCTTAATTATTAGATTATAAATCAAATTTAAAAAAGTGTCAGATCTGATCTAGATCTAAGAAGAAATTTTTGAAGTATGCCTCTCGATCCAATCAGATCTGAACAAACCTGACCCAAAAAATTAGGATTTCCCTTCAACTGGTATCAAAGCTAAGTTCTTATAAATTTTTTTAGATCTGATTTAATCTAATTAATTAGTGATTTTAGATATCACATGAGATATGGTTAGATCTAAAATTAAAAAATTAAAAAATTAAAATAAATTAATTTAGATCTAATATGTATGAGTTACATAACTAGACTAGGAATAGAATTATTCTATGTGTAGTCTAGTTTGATCATAATTTTTATTTGATTAAAAGTAATTTTTAGATCTATTTATTTTTTATTTTTTGATGTTATAAATATTATAATCAGATCTAAAAATAGAAAATAAAATAAAATTAATTGTTCATATGAGATATGATAGTTGCATGTTTAGACTAGTTGTAGAATAGTTCTGCAAATAGGTCTAGATTAAATTTTATTTGATATGATCAAATTTAAATTTAATTTTTTAGATGATTATAAGATAATTTAGATCTGAAAAATATGCATGCATGATATATGTAATATATATATAAAATATATTTTAATTAGATCTAATTTTTATATGAGATATATGCTTAGATCTAATTTATTTTTGTAGATTAGTTGTATTTCTGATTAAGGCGTTCCCCTTGGCCGTCCGGTTATAAGAATAAAGTAGGGCTTAAAGATCCTCTCCTCTCATTCGATGGGGTGTTCTTATGATGTGTAGAGGTGCTGCGCATTCATCCTTAATCAAAAATTTAAAACTTACGTTCTGTAAAACACTAGATCCTGAAACCCTAGGATCTTTTTACATATTTTGTTTATGAACCCTAACTTAATTAAGAATTAAGTTTACAAAATATCAATTAGGTCTAAAATTGAGAATTTCAGATCTAAGACATATGCATAAATCTAGGTTTGGACTTGGGTAGCTCAATTAGGTCTAGCAGTTGATCAAACTGAATCAAGAGTTGGTTAGATGGGATCAACAATGCTTAAATTGACCAGCCTAATAGGATTAAGTCTGGGTCAGGATCGAGTCACGAATGTGATCGATCAAGCTAAGACCTAACTAGGCTCAGTGATTAGAGTCTAGATTGTAGGCTAACTCGATTGGTTCTATCTCAATAATTTGGTGCCTAAGGTAAGTTTGGCAGATATGATCGACTGGTTTTTAATTGGGAGCTACTCGACTCGAATGCATTCTTATCGAGTTAATGGCATATCCCTTCCATCGATCTCACTTATCTAGCCATTTTTGTTGACTCAGTTCTGATCTGAGGTGGTCAATAATCTGAGCTAACCCATGCCACTAGGTTAGTCATAATGGTTATGACTATGTTAAGTCTAGTTTAATGAGACCTAAATCAAATCTTCCTAAGAAAAGATTAAGTCAAAGGCCTTCCACCACTGTAGATTTATGGGCCCTTCCTGGGGTTGATTGTTCTCAATTGGTTACAGTGGCTCAGTTGCACCGGAATGATGCAACCATGTCTAATAGGCATTGGATGCTACGGGCTGGAGGATGAATTGGGCTCAATATTTTGAATACGCTGAGAGACTCAATTAGAAATCCAGTCTGTGCAAATGGTGGGTCTGACTTAACTAAAGAGTGGATCAATATTTCGGACACGGCGAGATTCATAAATTAGAGATCAAGTTTGGGTGCACCATGATTAGAAAATCATTGAATAAGAGTTGTTCACTCATTGGCTAACCCATCACCAATAATTGTTAGGTGAGGTGATGAGTCAGTTGATGGGACCGCACCACCCACTAGAAATCAGTAATTGTAGAGATTTTTGCATCTCTACAAAGAAAGTGTAGGGATCCGAGAAAATAGTGGGAGCTAATTTGTTTAAAAATAAAATTCCTAAATAAATTGGTTAAGTCTTAATTATAATATCTAACTAGAAACTTTGACTCTCTACAGGAAAATATCTGCATCCAATCCACTAGCATGAATCCTAGACACCCATAGACTGATCGGACCAAATTATAAGGATTGGCTCCAGAACTTCAAAATTATTTTGAGTTTTGAGAAGTTAACTCATCTATTGGATCAGGACCCTCCCACCTTACCAGCTTGTCAATCTGCTAAACAGAGAGCATCTCTGGATAAGTGGATTGACAAAGATAATAAGGTCAGATACTACATGTTGGGTTCGATGTCTGATGAGCTTTAGCGCCAACATGAAGATATCAAAATTGCTCACCAAATATTGGCTCACATACAGGAGATGTTTGGTGAATAGAGTCGCACAGCCAAGTATCAAGTCACTAAACGACTATTCAAGGCTAAGATGCGTGATGGGCAGTCAGTCCAAGATCATTGTCTGATAATAATCAAGAACTTGGAAGAGCTTGAGAAGCTCTGAGTAAGGTTGGACTTGGATCTACAGAATGACATAATTCTGCAATCCTTAACCAATGCGTATGGGTAGTTCATCATGAACTACCATATGCATAAACTTCAAAACTCCTTGGCCGAACTATGAACATGCTGGTTACCACTAAGCTTTTCATGAAAGGTTCTAAAGGCTCAGTGCTTGCTATGGAACGGACTTCTTCCAAGAGAAAGTCTTTTGGAAAGAAGAAGAAATCTATGAAAAAGCAGAAGGTGGAAGGAGGAAAGAAGAAAAAGACGGAGCCGAAGAAGAAGGCTGCTGACAAAGGAAAGTGTTTCCATTGCAACAATGATGGCCACTGAAAGCAGAACTGCCCTACTTACCTGGCCACCCTAAAGAAGAAGGAGGCAGGTCCTTCTGGAGGTATGCTCGTTATTGAGTCTAACCTTATGGTTTTTTCTGCATCCAGTTGGGTGCTTGACTCTGGTTCTAGTGCTCACTTATGCACTTCTATGTAGGGTCTTGAGGATAGCAGGAGGTTAAGGGATGGTGAGATGATCCTATGCATCGAAAATGGAGTAATGATTGCTACCGTGGGCATGGGAACATATCCTCTTCGACTACCATCTGGTTTAGACTTAATATTAAAAGACTGTTATTATGTACCTGCAGTAAGTAGAAATTTGATTTCTGTTTCTTGCCTTGCATTAGAAGGCTATGTAATTAGTTTTCTTAAGGACCATTGTAACATTCTTTATGAAAGAAATAAAATTGCAAATGGTATTCTTATTAACGGGCTTTATTAGTTACATGTTGATGTATCTATTTTTAACTTTAAGCAAAATGTGAATGCCATAAAATCAAAACGTCCTAGGGATAGTCCTAATGATAGGTATCTATGGCACCTAAGATTTGGTCATATAGCAGAAGATAGGATTAATAAATTGAAGAAAACTAGGCTATTGAGTCCATTAACTTCTGAGTCATATCCAATTTGTGAATCTTGTCTTCATGGCAAAATGACCAAGCTCCCTTTTGTAGGACATGGGGAAAGGACCACGAATCTTCTTGCCCTAGTACATACAGATGTGTGCGGCCCATTTGATGTGCCGGCTAGAGGCAACTTAGTCTACTTCATAACCTTTACCGACAATTTATCAAGGTATGGTTATGTGTATCTTATGAGACATAAGTCTGAAGCATTTGAAAAGTTCAAAGAATTTAGACATGAAGTAGAAAAGCAAATTGGAAACCCCATTAAGGTTCTTCGATCAGATCGAGGAGGTGAATACCTTAGTCGGGAATTTTTGGACTATCTCAAAGAAAATGGCATAGTCTCTCAATGGACTCCATCAGAACACCTCAACTCAACAAAATTTTAGAACGAAGGAACATGACCCTATTAGATATGGTCCGATCCATGATGAGCTTCACAAACCTCCCTAATTTTCTTTGCAGATACTGTTTGTTAACTGCAATATACTTACTAAATAGAATTTCTTCTAAAACCATTCCTACCACACCGTATGAGATATGGCATGGTAAGAAACCAAGTCTGAGTCATCTCAGAATTTGGGGTTGTCTGGCTCATGTAAAAAGATAAGAAGTAGACAAGTTAGACTTTAGGTCCTTTAGAGCTTGATTCATAGGATATCCTAAAGAGTCATTCGGATATTATTTCTATATTTCAGAAGATCGCAATGTGATTATGAGTCGACATGCCATCTTTTTTGAAAAATAATTTATTCAAGATAGTGGCATTGGAAAATAGATCAAGCTCGATGAGAAAGTCTCACAAGAGCAACGAGCTAAGGACCAAATGAAACCAAATCAGGTTAAGCCAATCCATACACTACCTCCTCCACCTTATAGATCAGAAAGGGTTTTCCGTCCTCCTGAAAGGTACTTAGGTACTATTTTAATGGATGTAGAGAAAATGTTCCTCATAGGTAATGTGATTCATGGTGATGATCCCAAAACCTATAATGAGGCGATATTAGATATTGACTTCGAGAAATGGTAGAGGCAATGAAGTCAGAAATTGACTTGATACACTCAAACCAAGTCTGGATCTTAGTAGATCCACCAGAAGGTATAGTACCTATTGGGTGTAAATGGATCTTCAAGAGAAAGATTGGTGCAAATGGGAATGTGGAGACATTCAAGGCTAGATTAGTGGCAAAAGGTTATAGTCAATGCGAAGGCAATGACTATCAGGATACCTTTTCTCTAGTAGCTATGCTAAAATCCATTCGCACATTGCTTGCCGTTGCAGCCTATTTCGATTATGAAATATGGCAAATGGACATGAAAATGGCATTCTTAAATGGATATCATGAGGAAGATATCCATATGGAACAGCCTCTAGGTTTCACATCCAGTGATGATGATCACAAGGTATGCAAGCTGCAAAGGTCCATATATGGACTTAAGCAAGCATCTCGGAGCTGGAACACTCATTTTAATGATATGATCAAAATATTTGGTTTCATAAAAATGAGGAGCCATGTGTCTTCAAAAAGGTCAGTGGGAGCACTGTTGTCTTCCTCGTGTTGTACGTGGATAACATCCTCCTTATCAAAATTGATATTCCCATGTTGACCATAGTTAAAATGTGGTTATCTAAAGAATTCTCCATGAAAGACCTAGGAGAAGCATCCTTTATTCTTAGAATTAAGGTCTATAGAGATAGACCGAATAGGATGCTAGGACTTTCACAAAAGATGTACATAGAGGAAGTACTAAAGAGGTTTAGTATGGAAAACTCTAAGAGGGTTTTAGTACCCTTCAGGCATGGCATTCGTCTTTCCAAGAAGATGTGCCCTAGCACACCTGAGGAAATAGAACGCATGAGCAAGATCCCTTATGCTTCAGCAATAGGGAGCCTTATGTATGCCATGTTATGTACACGACCTGATATATCCCATGCCGTGAGTGTCACAAGTAGATATCAGTCGAATCTAGTTGAAGAACGTTGGACTTCTATGAAATATATCCTTAAGTACTTAAAAAGAACTAAGGATATGTTGTTGGTCTTTGGTAATGGAGAACTCCAAGTCTAGGGGTATACAAACTCAGACTTTATGTCTGATGTAGATGATCAAAAGTCGACATCTGGGAGTCTATTTGTATGCAATGGTGGAGCTATCAGTTGAAAAAGTTCTAAACAAACAGTGATAGCAGATTCTACCATGGAGTAGAATATATCGCTGCATCAGAAGCTACGAAGGAGGCATTCTGATACAAGAAGTTTGCCGTAGAGATCGAAGTAATGCCATTAGATGCCATTCCTCTGTACTGCGACAACAATGGCGCCATAGCCCTTGCTAAGGAGCCGAGGCCTCACCAGAAGTCCGAGTACATCGAGGAGTGATACCTTAACCACGATTACCTCAAGAAGGGTTACATCAAGATCAAGAGAGTCGACTCCACAGACAATGCGGCAGACCCGCTTATAAAGCCATTGACCAGTAGAAGATCGAAGCCCACCTTGAGAAGATGGTACCTAGATTTATAGCCAATTGGCTTTAGGTCAAGTGGGAGTTTGTTAGATATGAGTGCCCTAGAAGCCAGAATTGGCTAACACTTGTAATACACTTCTAAGAGCAAAATTATAATTTTGACTATAAATAATAAAGTGGGTTATTTTTATCACATAAGTGTATTTAGTGTCTGTGATACATCCCTTTAGTTAGTGGTAATGATAATTCATATTTTCAAGAGTTGAAAATTTAAGACATGAATTTTCATTTATTAACTCATAAAATGCTCCTGACCGTAGGATCATCATGAGGATGGTGATTGATCCAGAAGATTAGTGTACAATCACTTCTTTATAGTAGATGAGTCTTAAGTCTACGGTGTGAAGATACCGAAGCGAGAGTACATGTACTCGTTAGAGAACGAGGGCACTGAGTGTGACCATCTCGAGTAGTATAAGAAAGTCTACTTTCTCGTCGATGACTGACTCGATGCTGCAGTGGTCTATCTGGTTCTTTGATCTAAGGTGTATCGACAGTTCACCTTGAGGGTGTTATAGTTTGACTACACCATGACTTAGTCTTCTAGCCATTCGGAATCCTGAGGTGTATGTTGGCTATAGCATGTTCATTATAGGAATTGGATTGCACCAAGATGGAATCTATCTACCTTGGGGGATGAGGAGCAGCCCTATGATGATCATGAGAATCAAGTCCATAAGCCCATGGCCATGGTAGAGAGTGTGAAATAATAGAAAGAGTTTCTATTAAGGTTTTCACATCGGACTTGAATCAAATGATTAAATCATACGATAGAAATTAGGATTTGACGAGTTCACCTTAACCATAATCTGATCGAGGCTCAAGATAGAAGAACTTAATCACATAAGTAGCTACACCATGAGGTTCATTTTTAATTTTGATGGATTGCCACCATATGCTGCTAGGTGTCACTGGTGGATTTTGGGAGCAATTAGAATGATTTAGATGATCGATCATTCTAAGTTGTCTGAATCAAAAGAGTTCTGATCCATTGAAAGGAGTTTTGATGATGTCGATGATGGAGATCATGACATGTCCCATTACCATATAGAACTAAACCTAACTGGATCACACAAACAAGTGTTTGGATCTGGATATCATCAATTGGACTAACCCAATTCAATTGATTTGAATAAGATTCAATTAGGTTCAAGAAAATCGTGCTAGCACACGATTGAGGCTAACATTCTCCTTTTTCTATCTTAAAAGTTATCTCGAATGAGCAAACTGAGTTTGTGCTCACTCAGGTACCTTTACCTGGTCTGACTAGAGCTTGTCCAAGTTAGAAAAGGGTTGTCTTAATTCATGAGATAAATTTGAGACAACACTTGCCATTTTTCGTCATCTGCTAATTCTTATACTTTGACTTGGTCAAACATTGACCTTTGACCCTTGGACATCTATCCATGTGTCATGCACTTATTGGAGAGCAGATAGGGGCTTGTTCCGTCTATAGAAATTGGAAAGTAGGTGCATGCCTAGGATGGCGTGCACCCATGGATAGGGATGCTGGAGTCCCATATAAATGGGATTCCAGGTTGCTTGTTGGATTCAAACTAGGTGACCCTCATCTATAGACTTCGACGAGTCTTAGGTGCCACCATAGGATGAATCCGTGGGTCTCTCATCCCATCAATCAGATTTAGATCTGATAGAATGAAGCAACGTGATTGGCCGGGGTGATGCAGCACTACATGGCACCGCGGAGTCTATATATAGATCCTGTCTGCACCCACTTTTTAATGAAGTTCATCTAAGCCCATGCCCCAAGGCTGCCCCTCTCTCTTCTCCATGCCACCATCTGGCCCTCTCTCTCCTCTCTACGCCCAAGGAAGTTGGGCCCTCAAATTAGTGCGAGTCAAGCAAGGAAAGGCTGACGAAAAAGGAAGAAGGCTGCACTGCTGTAGAGACGACGGGTGATCTTCAGAAGAAGTTTTGAAGATCCTCCAAATCAGATCTAGATCTGATTTTTGGAGAAAAGAAAGAGAAGAAGAAGATCTCTAGATCCAGTCTGAGTGGATATCGGTAGAGGCCAGGTGCTTGCATGACTAGATCCAGAATCTCAGAGCTTCCGCAGGATCATCAACAGGTAATCAAATTACCCAAGATCAAGGTAAAAGTTAATTTAGAATTAATTTAGTTTATTTTCTTAATTATTAGATTATAAATTGGATCTATAAAAATATTAGATCTGATCTGGATCTAAAAAAATTTTTTTGAAATATGCCTCTCGATCCAGTCAGATCTAAACGAACCTGATCCAAAAAATCAAGATTTTTCTTCAATAAGATGACAGCTAAACCTTTATTCCTTACAATGTTGGAATTCCATTCTCGATTAAGAGAATTTCATCCTCAAACAACATAAGAAATAACACTACAGAATATTTTGCCCAATTATAAATGTAGGGTTTATCTTTGTTAATAATAAAGACACGTTCAAAACGTATGTTCAAATTTTGAGGTAATAGCCAAATGGGCTCTATAGGTCTTTACCTTCCCGTCTGTGCTACTTTGATCCTTTTGAAAATTCATTCACATCCAATGGATTTTATCTCTTCAGGTGAGTCAACTAATCTCTATACACTTGATTTTTATAGACTTCAATTTGGATCATATGGCTCCAAGCCACTTCTCAGAGTCAGACCACTGCATTCTATCCCTATAGGTGATCAGATCCTTGTTATTCTCATCAAGCTTAATAGGATTGCCATCCTGAACTTAGAACTGAAGTATCTATCAAGCTAATGTGGTACTCTATCGGATCTCCTTAAAGGTGACACTTTAATGGACTCTGGATTTGATCTGATCAAATTTGGTTTTATTGGTTTACTAGATTACATTGGTTCTTTTCTACCAGTCAAACTTTTCCAAGTTCAACTTGACAGGCATCAGTTCCTTCTCTAAGAAACTCCTTTCCAAAAGGAATACCCTTCTGTTGATGAACATCTTATATTCTTCAATATGGTAGAATTAGTAACCCTTAAATACTTATTGGATCAGGATCCAAGTTTATCTATGTGCAAATATTTGACATAGGCCGATCAGCTCCAAACCCGAAAGTGAGAGAGTCTAGGTCTATGCCTGATCCATATCCCATATGGAGTCTATGCGATAGATTTACTCAAAACTTTTTTCAAAGTAAAATAAGTAGTCAGTAAAGCATAACCCTAAAACAGGCAGACTAGTGAACCCTATCATGGATTGATCCATGTCTAACAAAGTTCAATTTCTTCTTTCAGATACATTGTGTTCTGAAAAGAAATCCACTGATAGAAAATCTAATTCTCTCCTAGATATGTCACAAACTTCACTGGATAAGTATTCACATCCTCAATCTGATTGAAGAGTTTTAATACCTTATCCAGTTTGTTTTTCTATTTCATTACTGAATTGTTTGAATATTTCAAAAGACTCAGGCCCAACGCACCCATGCCTAGATAGGTTATTTCAAATGAAATATTAATATCTTTCTTTGGCACTTAAGTTCATAGGTCCACATACATCACTACGTATTAGACATAGAACTTTATCAGCTTCTTCACCTTTTCCAGTAAAAGATGACTTTGTCATCTTTCCAAGAAGACAAGACTCATAGGTTATCAATGATTCACAACAATTGATGTTGAGTTTTTCACTCAAGCTAACCTATTAATCCTATTCTTGTCAAGATGACTAAGCCTATAATGCCAAATATAGACATCCATAACATAATCTATCTTGAGTGTTTATTAAATGTGTACATTATACTTAATAGGCTATACAAATATTAAATATCATTTATTTATTATCCATATATTATTATAATATTATTCATAATAGTATTACAATGATCCTTTTTTTTGATAAATGATAATCATCTCTGATCAAAAGGCCAACAGAGATCACATTTATCATAAACAATTGATAATAGTGACAATCACTCAAAATGACATCTTTTGAAAATAAACTTGAAAATTTTTAAAGCCAGGATCAGAACAAGACTTCCATCCCAGATGTTTAGGTATTTCTCATCATTTTCAAATATCCCACTTACTTGTACTCTTTGTAACAAATTTCATAAGACTATTGGTATCTAATACCCAGGTAGTAGAATTATATACAGAGAAATTTTAAGATGTTATCATATAACATTCTTGATGAGCAACTTTTATTTCTTTCTCCTGTTCAGCCTATTATGGTCAAGGAAAGCAACACAATTCTTGTTCCCATCACCCTGCTTCTTATAGTAGAAGCACTATACCTGATTTGGGTTAACCTTGGACTAATTCTTTTGACTGGGCTTAGAAGCCCCAATATGGATTCATTCATACTACTGAACCAAATTCATCTTTCGATACTAATATAAGTCATCACTATCCTATAGTGATAGGAGCAATTAGGGTTTAGCCTTAATTTGAGAAAAGAGAACAATGACCTTAGTATATGAATTATATTAAGCCTAAAAACTGAAACTTTAGTCTAAAGGTTCTTCCACTATTTTGCTCGAACGGGCAGCCTCTACCTCTAATTTGAGAAATTATCCTAATTTCTTAGTGGGTACCAGAATCCACATAGACTACACATAAGTCCAACTATGGTTGGTCAACCCATGTACAACTAAGGGTAGGTTCATAACCAATTATTTTTCTAAAAAATTTCTAGTAATTTAATTTTACCTTAGAAATCTAATCAGTAGGTTTGGGCCTCTACTGTAAGGATCCGGTTAGGTCCAACCATTAACATGAGCATACTTGGTGCATCTAACTAATGAATGATTAAGCCCAACTATGGTTGGTCAACCTAACCACCATTAGGGAGACATATCCAAGTTGTCATATGATGAATGATAATTCTATTAGTCAACAAGCACCAGGCCTATGGGCCTCTAATAATTATTGAGTTAATTGACTCATTATCAAACACCTTAATGGGATGCTATGACTCGGTTATCTCCATAACTTCATTGTTTTAAGGACCTAATAATTTTAGAGGATTTAAATTATTAGTGATTTAAGGATAGATAAGATATGGACCAAATTGCTTTAACTGACTTCACCAAGTCAAGTTCTCCCACTGACTTCTCAAGTCATCAACAAGGACTAGGATCAATTTCAGTCCATGGGCACCTAGATGAGTCTCACTGAATGAAATCAGTCTTACTGATTTTGTAAATGACATGGATTAGCATGAATCAATGAGCAACCTAATCAAGACCTGATTAACCACATTAACCAGGTAAGTGAGATCGATGGGGGGGTCTGCCAAGGCTTGCCTTAAACACCACTAGAAATGGCCAGGTAAGCAGGCTGCCAATTAAAAACCATCGATCTAAAATGCTAGACTTATGTTAGACACTAATTGGTTTGTCAGTTTTGATTTGGTTTGCCTAATGACTCAGGCTCAATCACTGAGCCACGACCAGGTCCATTTGTTAGATATATAGACTTTGATCAATTACAACTATTGAATTGATCTACAGAAAAGAAATGACCTAATCCTAATTAACTATTAATTAGGTTTGATCAATTTCTTAACTTAGTCCATATTTAATCTAACCCTAGGTCTATCCCAGCTAATGACCTGATCAAAGCTAACCCATTATTCTTTAACCTATATTTTATGAAAATATCTTAGAATCTTCAAATCACAAACCTAGATCCTAAACAAACACTTAATTCTCAAATAAGTTTAAGGCTTATGGGTTTAGATTTATGGAACCTCAGAACTAGTTTTTGATTTTATTATTTAAAATATTTTTAAATTATAAATAATTTATATTGAATTGTATTCAATGCATGATTTTAGATTTGATTTATTTTATTATTTAGATCATGTCATAGGGTTTTGAATCTAAGGTTTTGCAGAAAGTAAGTTCACAATTTAAAATCTATAAAATAAATATGTCATACATATTCAAACTAGATTCAAAACTAAAAACTGCATATCAACATATGTATCATCAGGATCTAGATCTAGAATATCAAACATATCATATAGATCTTATCTAAATGAACAAAATCAGATCATAAATAAATTAATATTAGATTTAAAATCTAAAAATAAATCATAAATTATTTTAGATTTTACCTAACATATTTATGATTTAGGTTTTTTGGATCAGTACATACTAGAATAATCTTTTCACTGTAAGGGATAAACTATACAGTACGATAATCTTATAGCAGTATGTGCAATTCTGATATTATTTAAATTTAATTTAAATAATCTAAAATAGATCTAATACCTATTTCATTTTAGATTTAATTTAAAATAATTAAATTATAAATTTTCTTAGATTTAATCTAAATAATTTAGGATTCGTATTCAAATCAATACATACTAGGACAACCTTTTCATTAATTTATTCTTAAATTAATTTTTAAATTTTAATTAATTTTAATTTTTAAATTTATTCTTAAGCATACATGAACATATTATAAAAGAACCTGGCTCTGATACCACTATTGAAAACGTGCAGGGTTTCATGCATAGATTTCAAAACTTTTTCCAAATTAAAGTAGCGAAAGACATAGATTAAATAGTTTAATCTATAATATGCATGTAATCAAATTATAAAACCCTACATTAAGGATCTATAACATGTCATGATATAAATATAAATCTAAAAATAAATTAAGCATAACTAGAATTGATCATATTAATGCCCAGATCTAGAACAGTTCTAGATCTAAATCCTAGATCACATCTAGATCACCAAGAGATCAGATCTCTTAACTTTGCACGGATCGAGAACTTCGCAGTTGATTTTTATTGTTGCCTTTGGAACCGTACACACATTCAGTCTCTATAGATAATCCACATGAGCCTGCAATACAGATCAGAGGTTCGTCGAACAAAGATCCACTCGAAGTGCTAGCTTCTCGTGGATCCCTCTTGATGGTCAATCAAAAACATATTCTTCGGATCTCTTGGACACTTCAAGAGGCAAAGAACATGAGACAAAATAAGAAAGAAATTCAACTCTTGGGTCTTTGAAAAATTAGAAAATAAAAATAAAAGAAAAAAATACCCTAAGAGAAGATAGATCTTCTCTTTTAGGACATCAACGATTGATGTCCTTGAAACATCTCTACGTTAGGACAAGAGGAGACCTTCTCTTCTAGAATTTTTTCTATATTTTTAGATCCAATATCTCTAATTTTTCTCATAGAAAAATTTCATAAATAAATAGAGAAGAAGGATTCTTAAGGAAACCCTAAGAGAAGACCTTTCTTCTCTTCTCCTTCTCTCATCAGGACATGATCAGATCATGTCCAAAATGAACATCATGCCCCAACAACTTGGAGCACTCATCCCCATGCCCTAATCCTCTCTCCCTCTTAGATTTTTATCATATAAAATTTATATAAAATAAAAAAGAAAAAGGCTTGAAAGAAAAGTATAAGTGAAGACAATCTTCTCTTACCATTGTCCCTTCAAGACATTAACTTTTGATGTTTAGATGAAGACCACTTCTCCAAGGAATATGGCACCCCAAAGTCTCCATGCCTCCTAGCATCTCTCTTTTGATCTTTACATAGAAAATCTAGGTTGTTTCACACCCTCCTCATATCAAATAGGAGGCATACTACAAGAGTCAAAAACTAGGTTAAACACCTAGTCAAACCCTTCAAATAAGGTAGTTAAGGCGGCGTCAAAGAGTTGGACGCCCCCTCCTCTTAGATGCCCCCTCCCTAAATTCTTGGTGTGAAATATCTGAAGCTCATGCACAAAAGCAAGGGAAGAAAGGGCAGAACAAATAGCATGGCATGAGAAAAGTGGGCGCACAAGAGGTAGGAAGAGTTTAGGTCAAAGGAGGCTCTTCCAAGTAGGAAACAAATCCTAACTTCCTTCTAGTTTTCAGCAAGTCAAAATAAATTTCAAAAAATTAGATTTATAGAGCATGGAGAAGCCTCTTATATGTGGAAAATCTCATGTAAACATCTGAAATTAATAAGTGGGCGTTGGCTTTATTAGGTGCAAGAGAAAGAGAGATAGTCCCCATCCAATTGGGACTCCTCTTGTTTGACTAGGTCAAAATAGGTTTGAACCTGATTTAAATTTTATTTAAATTAGATTAAATGCAACCTAATTTAGGATGATGGTAGTCCAACTAGGAGCCCAATTAAATTAGATTAAATCAAGATTTAAATCTAATTTAAATCCAAAGTCAATTAGGTGAACCCAAGTCCTAGTCAAATAAGAAATTATTCTTTCTTGCAATGGCTTATCTAATAAACCAACTAGACATAATCTAATTAAGTCCAAACCAATTCTAATTGAATATAATTCAATTAGACTTGATCTCAGCCTAATTGTTCAATCAAATTCAGTCAATTAGCAATTCAATTGCTAATCAATCCTCCTGTAACACTTGCATTAGGTCAAACGTCAATCGTATTGATGGATTGACCTTAGAATGATTCTCAATCATCGATTAACTATCTGATCAGATTACAAGCTCCAATGTATGTGACCCCATAGGTTCAAATCTAAGCTGATAGTACAGGAACCAATTTCTATACCAATCAAAGTTACTATACAATAATGGTTCTCGATGTCCGGATAAGTCGAATGTATGCAAAGTAACATTCCTAGAACCCTGGCCTGTGGTTATTGTATAATTCATTCCTATGACCAATAATGCT
Source organism: Cocos nucifera (assembly GCA_006176705.1). NCBI lineage: Eukaryota > Viridiplantae > Streptophyta > Magnoliopsida > Arecales > Arecaceae > Cocos > Cocos nucifera. The sequence goes on along the minus strand of QRFJ01003716.1, from coordinate 28,316 downwards.
CAAGATGACTACGTTGTCAAACACTCATACAAGTCATCTCTATCGTGTCTCAAAATTTTGCAAATCCCGTGACACCTCACGAGAATTTTTTAGGCCTAGATTTTGCTAAATTGAAACATGGTGAAACATTCTCTTCCTGAAGTTAATCAAGAGTGGTCAATCCTATCTTGACTCACACACTGACTTTATAAGTACTTGACTATGTCCAAAAACTTTTTGAACCTATATTAGAAATACAGACAGTCTGGCATTAAAGTATAGTGAGTTGCTTGCAAGTCACCATGGTGATCACAGGTCGAAAGGACACTTATATCCATTAGCCTTAGCTAGCTACTCTTGACAGCAGAGTGCTATATTGATCACATTCAGTGCAGATGTACTCCTACATCTCCCATGGATGCCATACCAGTATCTCTACACCACTTGATTATGAGGACAATCAATGCATATGGCATACAGTAATCTACACTCAATAAGTTATCATCCTTATTAATAACTTATCATTTGATCGTGAACAATTTAAGAACCATCCGATAAATCCTCCTTTATTGATTGATTGTGGTTCTAAGGACTTCATCATAATTTAGGAGTTTATTTAAGGAAGATAAAACTTTTATGATGAATTAGCCAAATAACTATTATTATTAGATAATTTATATACTAATTTTAATCATCTACTACATAGATGATTAGCTTTAGAACATATTTTTCAATAACTCTCACTTGGACAAAAGCCAATCAGAATGATATCAAATATCCTATCTTCCTCTTGAGTTTGTAGAACTCCTTAGTTTCAAGGCCTTAGCAAATGGGTCGGTCAAGTTCTCCTTTTACATCGATCTTCTAAAGATCATTGTCATCTAGATCTAATATCTGAGATGAAAGCGATGCAAAATATACTGATTCTTGGATTCTTTAGCTTGAGGTATGGCTCCAGTGCTACGATTAGACTGGACCAATGGTAGAGGGTGCCACTCCCAACCTACTAATGAATCTTGGCAATTATACAACTTACATGACAGCATCATATGCCACAATGTACTCTACATCACTAACTGAATAGGCTAAAGTATCCTGCTTGAAATATTTCCAGCAGATTGCTCTTACAATTAGGATATGACCCAATATTTTCTTGTTATTATCTTGTTCTGACTGAAATTAAAATATCCACATATTTAAGTTAGTATTTTCATATTTGAATCACTGAACTTTAGTATTTTCTAAATACCTAAGGATTGTCTATGCAATCTTTCAGTGGCTCTTACGTGGATCAGACTGGTATCTGCTCACTACCTCAAGTGAGTTTATCATGTCTGGTCTCATACATAGAGAATTAAGATGATAGCTAAACCTTTATTCCTTAGAATGCTGGAATGCCATTCTCAATTAAGAGAATTTCATCCTCAAACAACACAAGAAATAATACTATAGAATATTTTGCCCAATTATAAATGCAGGATTTGTCTTTGTTCACAACAAAGGCATACGTTCAAATCGTAAGTTTGAATGCTAAGGCAATAGCCAAACAGGCTTTAAGGTCTTTACCTTCCCATCTGTGCTACTCTTATCCTTTTAAAAATCCATTCACACCCAATGGATTTTATCCCATCAGTTGAATCAACAAGTGTCTATATACTATTGATTTCCACAAACTTCAACTTGGATCATATGGCTCCAAGCCATTTCTCAGAGTCAGACCACTGCATTGTATCCCTATAGATGATCGATTCCTTATTGTTCTCATCAAGCTTAATAGGATCACCATCCCAAACCTAGATGTTGAAGTGTTTGTCCAGCTAATGTGTTACTCTACTGAAACTCCTTAAAGGTGACACTTTAATAGGCTCCAGGTTTGATCTGATCAAATCTGGTTCTGTAGGTTTACTAGATTGCGTCGGTTCTTTCCTACTAGTCAAACCTTTTCAAGTTCAACCTGGCAGGCATCAGTTCGTTCTCTAAGAAACTTCTTTCCAAAAGGAATGCCCTTCTACTAATGAACATCTCATATTCTTCAGTATGGTAGAATTAATAATCCTTAAATACTTATTGGACCAGGATTTAAGTTTATCTGTGTGCAAATATTTAACATAGGTTGATCAACTCCAAACCTAAAAGTTAGAGAGTCTAGGTCTATTGCCGATCCATATCCCATATGGACTCTATGCGATAGATTTACTTAGAACATTTTTCAGAGTAAAATAAGTAGTCAGTAAAGCATAACCCTGAAACAGGCAGACTAGTGAACCCTATCATGGATTTAACCATGTCTAACAAAGTTCAATTTCTTCTTTCAGATACACTGTATTCTGAAAAAAAATCCATTAAGAGAGAATCCAATTCTCTCCTAGATATGTCACAAACTTCATTGGATAAGTATTTACCTCATCGATCTGATTGAAGAATTTTAATACCTTATTCAGTTAGTTTTTCTATTTCATTATTGAATCATTTGAATATTAAAAATGATTCAGGCTAGATGCACCCATGACCAGATGGTCATCTATAATGAAATATTGATATCTTCCTTTGGCACTTAAGTTCATAGGTCTACATACATCACTATGTATGAGACTTAGAACTTTATCGACTCCATCTTTTCTAGTAAAAGGTGACTTTATCATCTTTCCAAGAAGACAAGATTCACAGGCTATCAATGATTCACAGTCATTGATGTCGAGGTTTTCTTCTTAAGCTAACTCGTTTATCCTATTCTTGTCAAGATGACTAAGCCTATAATGCCAAAGATAGACATCAATGACATAATCTAGCATGGGTGTGTACATTACACTTAATAGGTTGTATAAATATTAATGTCATTTTTTTATTGTCCATGTATTATTGTAACACTATTCATAATAATATCACAATGATCTTCTTTGTTGATAAACGATAACAATCTCTAACCAAAAAGTCAACAAAGATCATATTTATCATAAACGATGGACAATAGTGACAATCACTTAAAATGACATCTTTTGAAAATAAGCTTGATAATTTCTAAAGCTAGGATTGGAACAAGACTTTCATCCCCAACATTCAGATATTTCTCACCATTTTCAAACATTCCACTTACCTAAAGTCCTTGCAACAAATTGCATAAGACCATCGATATCTAATACCCTGGTAGTAGAATTAAATATAGAGAAATTTTAAGGTATTATCATATAACATCCTTGATAAGCAACTTTTGCTCCTTTCTCTTGTTCAACCTATTATGGTCAAGGAAAGTAAGATAATTCTTCTTCCTATGACCATGCTTCTAACAGTAGAAGCACTATGCCTGATTTGGATCAATTTTGGACTAATTATTTTGACTGGGCTTGAAGCTTCAATATGAACCAATTTGTACTGCTGAACCAAATTTAATTTTTAATACTAATTATCAAAGTTGAATCCTATAAGTCATCACTATCTAACAGTGATAGGAGCAATTAGGGCTCAGCCTTATTCGATGAGAAATGAGAACATTGACCTAAGTATATGAATTATATTAAGCCTAGAGACTTGAACTTTAGTCTTAAGGTTCTTTCACTATTTTGTTCGAACTGATAGCCTCTACCTCCAATTCAAGAAATTATCCTAATTCCTTAGTGGGTACTAGAATCCACATAGACCGCACATAAGCTCAACTATGGTTGGTCAACCCATGTACATCTAAGGATAGGTTCATAACTAATTATTTCTCTAAATAACTTTTAGTAATTTAATTTTGCTCCAGAAACCTAATTAGTAGTCTAGGGCCTCCACTATATGGATCGGATTAGGTCCAACCTTCAACATGAGCATACTTGGTGCATCTAATGAATGATTAAGTCCAACTATGGTTGGTCAACCTAACCATCATTAGAGAGATACATTCAAGTCATCATATGATGAATGATAATTCCATTAGTCAATAACTCAGTTATCTCCATAACTTCATCATTTTAAGGAACTAATAATTTTAAAGGATTTAAATTATTAGTGATTTAAGGATGGACAAGACATGGACCAAATTGCTCCCACTAACTTCATCAAGTCAAGTCCTCCCACTGACTTCTCAAGTCATCAACAAAGACTAGGATCAATTTTAGTCCATGGGCACCTAGATCAGTCTCACTGATTATCTTTATGATATGGGTTAGCATGAATCAATGAGCAACCTAATCAAGACCTGATTAACCATATTGGCCAGGTAAGTGAGATCGATGGGAGGGTCTGCCAAGGTTTGTCTTAAACACCATTAGAAATAGCCAGATAAGCAGGCTATCAATTGAAAACCACTAATCTGAAATGCCAGATTTATCTTAGACATCAATTGATTTGCCAGTTTTGATTTGGTCTGCCTAAAGACTCGGGCTCGACCATTGAGCCATGATCAGGTCCATTTGTTAGATATATAGACTTTGATCAATTACAACTATTGAATTGATCTATAGAAAAGAAATGACCTAATCCTAATTAACTATTAATTAGGTTTGTTAAATTTTTTAACTTAGTCCGTATTTAATCTAACCCTAGGTCTAATCTAGTTAATGACCCGATCAAAGCTAACCCATTACCCTTTAACCCATATTTTATGAAAATATCATAGGACCTTCAAATCACGAACCTAGATCCTAAATAAACACTTAATTCTAAATTAAGTTTAAGGATTATAGGTTTAAATTTATGGAACCTCAGAACTAGTTTTTGATTTTATTATTAAAATATTTTTAAATTATATATAATTTACACTAAATCATATTCAATACATGCTTTTAGATCTAATTTGTTTCATTGTTTAGACTATGTTCTAGGATTTCGAATCTAGGATTTTGCTAAAAGTAAGTTTGTAATTTAAAATTCTATAAAATAAATATGTCATACATATTCAAACTAGATTCAAAACTAAAAACCATATATCAACATAAGTATCATCAGGATCTTGATTTAGAACAAGAAACATATCATATAGATCTTATCTAAATGAACAAAATCAGATCATAAACTAATTAATATTAGATTTAAAATCTAAAAATAAATTATAAATTATTTTAGATCTTATCTAACATATTTATGATTCAGGTTTCTTAGATCAGCATATATTAGGACAATCTTTCCATTGTAAGCGATATTATTTAGATCTAATCTAAATAATCTTAAATAGATCTAATATCTATTTAATTTTAGATTTAAATTAAAAAATTAAATTATAAATTTTCTTAGATCTATTCTAAATAATTCATGATTCAGACTCAGATCAACACATACTACGAAAATCTTTTCATTATAAGGGGTTAACCTTACAACAGGATAACCTTATGGTAGTATGTATGATCCTTAATTAATTTTAATTTTCAAATTTATTCTTTAGTATACATGAACATGTTATAAAAGAATCTGGATGCTCTGAAACCATTATTGAAAAATATGTAGGGTTTCATGCATGAATTTCAAAACTTTTTTGAAAAATAATGTAGCAAAAGATATAAATTAAACCATTTAATCTACAATAGCATGTAATCAAATTATTAAACCCTACAACTAGGGCCTTAGTATAACATGTCATGATGAAAATATAAATCTAAAAATAAATCAAACATTATTGATATTGATCAAATCAATACCTAGATCTAGAATAATTCTAGATTAAACCTAGATCATATATACGTCACCAAAAGATCAGATCTCTTATCTTTATGTGAGTTGAGAATGTTGGAAATTTTGTTTTAAAGCCAATCGTCAGTCTATTGATGGTTGAGATATTATAATTAATTTATTAATTAATAAAAAATATTTTAGTATTTTTTTATCATAAGTTTACATCTTTTAATGAAATCCATTATTGTGATGAAGTCCTTAGGACTATTTAGTTTTGATAAAGAGAGGATTTATCAATTAGTTTTTAAATTTGTTCATGACCAAATGATAGACTGTTAATTAGAATGACAGCGTCTATCGAGCATAGGTCTCTATATGCCATATAGGTTGGTTGTTCTCTTAATCAAGAAGTGTGGAGATACTGGTATGGCATATAGGTGAGATGTATCGGTACATCATCATTGAACGTGATCAACTTTAGAGCATTCTGCTATCGAGAATGTCTCTGATGGGATATAGGTATAAGTAACTCTTAGACCTGAGATCACCTCAGTGACTTGTAAGCAACTCATTATGCTTTCGTACCGAACTAATTGAATTTCTAATTCAGCAATGGAAGGCTTTTGGGCACAGTCAAGTACTTACGAAGTCAGAGTGTGATCAAGATGGAATTGACCACTCCAAGAGTTGGAGAAGAATGTGTCACTATATTTCAATATAGCAAAACATTGGCCAGGGTAATCTATCAGATGGATTTGGTATTTTAAAATACAATATGGACAACTTGATCAGAGTTGATAGTTGAACTCTGATGTGTCCTATGAGCATTATGGTTAGGGGATGATTTATATGAAAACTATATCCGTATGGATTCTAAGGATGGTGGTCTACACCTTCGACCTATCTGACCGTCGGGTATCATTGCTAGATGGTCACTTCGATTGGTATAGAAATTTATTCCTATGATACCAGCTTAGGTTTGAACCTATGAGGTCACACACATTATAGCTTATGATCTGATCGGATGGTTGATCAACGATTAAGAATTATTCTAGGGTTAAACAATCAATATGATTGGTGTTTAACCTAGTGCAAGTATTGTAGGAGGATCGATTAGCAATTGAATTACTAATTAGCTTAATTTGATTAAGCCAATAGATTGAGATTAAGTTTAATTAAATATGATTTAATTAGATTTAGTTTGAACTTGATTGGATCAAGTGTAATTGATTTATTAGATAAGCCAAGTGCAAGGAAGAACCAGTCCTAGTCTAACTAGGACTCAGATTAATCTAATTTTCTAATTTGATTAAAATATAAATTAGAATTAAATTTAATTAAATCTAATTTAATTAATTCCTTAAATGGGTTAGGGTCTTATTTAATTAGATTGGTTTACTCTTAATTTTATTTGGTAAAAAGATCTTGTTTGACCAAGTCAAAATAGGAGTCCTAGTGCGACTAGGACTCCCTATCTCCTTGCGCCACCTTAGTCCCAACAGGCCCCATACCTATCTTTTAGATATTTTTCATGAAAAATCTTTTTCTTCCTAATTTTCATGACCCCTCTCTCCCTCCAAGTCATATTTGAAAGTTTGGTGGAAACCAAGTCAAAGGAGGAATTGGTTTTGCTTAGAATTCTATGAGATAGAATCCTTATTAACCAAAACATCTTCCCTTTAGTGCCACCCCCTCTTTTAATTAATTCTTCTCTTACTTTATGAAAATAATCTTCTTTTTTCTACATCATCCCTTGCTGGTCCATGCAAAAAATTATGGAGGAGGTGCCCAAGAGTTGGGCGCCCCAACAACTTTCCATGTTTGGATATTCCTAGTGTAGAAATTTAACCTAACTTGGACTCTTCTTTTTATTTATTTATTTGATGAATTTTGTTATAATATTCTTGTGGAATATAGAGCATTGGGAGTGGTTTGGGGTGTGCAAAAATCAAAGGATGAGGGTCCTTGGGCATGGGGGTTCCATAGGCACCAAACTAGGTGTCTAGGTGAGAGAAAAGAGAAGAAGAAGAGGATCTTCTTCTAGGGCTATTTTATTTTCAATCTCTCCTTCTTTCTTTTGAATTTTTTTAAGAGAGTCTCAGATCAACAAACTCTTATCTTTCTTCTCATATTTTGGAGAGTCTAAATTTTAAAGAAGGGAGCATCGGATTGACCGTTGAAGTAGGATCAGCACAGTACTAGCATGCTGTCCTGACTTCCTGCATCGAACTTCAGATCAGAGATCATAGGCTCGTGTGAATGACTCTTAGAGGTTGGATGCATGTGTGGCTTATGAATTCATCATCAAACCTAGATCAGTAAGTTAGAATGTCTAAGTTGCTCAGGTAATAGATCTGATCTATAAACTTCATACCTATATTTGATGTAGTGTAGATCTAGGTTGATTTGATCAGCCTTTTTCTTTCTTATTTGATTTTAATTTTTGATTTAATATCATACCTTAATCATATAATAGATCTAAGATCTAGGTGTTTACAATATTATTTAAATAAATTTTAGATTTATTTAAGTCTTCCACTGTAAGATCTTGAAAAAGTTTCAAAATCTACCTATGAAATCCAAGATCTGGATCCTACAATTGGTATCAGAGCAAGATTCTTATTACATGATTTTTGTACATATCAAGATTATTTCTTAGATTAGATCTAATTTATAATCTAATTATTAAATCTAAAATTTAAAATATATATATATATTTTAGATTGCACGGACTGCCATAAGGTTGTCCTGCTGTAAGGTTTACCCCTTACAGTGAATAGGTTGTCCTAGTACGTGCTGATCTAAAATATTGATCATAAAATTTTAGAATAGATCTAAAAGATTTTATAATTTGATTAAAAATATTTTAATCTAATTTTAATCATCATAAATGTGTTAGATCTGATCTAGGAAGATTTATGATTGATTATTATTGAAACTATTTTAATTACATGAACTTATTTAGATTTGATCTAAAATAGTTTTATGTTTATTTTACTTGCATATTGATTATGAATCAAACATGCAACTTGGTTGATAGAACTATGTTGTAAAAATATTTTATAAAAATAAAAATTATTTTTGAAAAGTCGAATCCCAACCCTCAGTCTAAAACTTAATTGAGAATTAAGAAGTTGATTGATTAGGATCTAGGATTGTGAATTGAAGATCCTAAGACACAAGTCATAACACATTGGGTTAAATGGGTTAGTGGGGATTAGGTCTATTAATTTGGTTAGACCTAGGGTTAGATTAAAGAATGGACTTAATTAGAGAATTGACTAAATCCAATCAATTATTGTCTTAGATTAGATTAAGGATTCACTAGATCAATTACAATAGTTGTAGTTGGTCAAGTCCATGTCTTTAACAAGATCCAAAATGGACTTGATTCTTAGCTACGCGGTCTAGCATGAACTATTAGGTTGATCTACTTGAAACAAATTAAACGAGTTAGTATCTAAGATAAACCAGACCAGTGGTTTTTAAGGTAGCCCGCTTACCTGATCATTTTTGATGGTGTCTAAGGCAAGCCTAGTAGACCCTTCCACTGATTGAACTTACCTGATCTCTTGGTGTGATTATATTTTGATCAGATCGCTTGACTATTTGCGCTAACCCATGTCAACTAAGTAAATCAGTTTGACTAATTTAGGTGCTCCTAGACCTGCCTATAAATGGTCTCCCTTAAGATGACTTGGTGAAGTTAGCAGGAGGATCATGACAAGCTGGTCAATCTGACTTACTCACTTCTATAAATGAATTCTCTAAAATTATTAGGCCCCTAAAATAAAATAGTTATATGAAAACTGGATCATAGCCTCCTATTAAAGTGGATGATAATGGGTCCATCAGTTAGATAATCATTGGAGGCCTAAAGGCCTGGTGCTTATCGGTTTATGGAATTATCTTTCATTATATGATCTCTTGGATACATCTTTCAAAATGGTGGTCAGGTGGGCCAACCAAAGTTAGGCTAGATCATTCATTGGTTAGATGGACCAAGTATGGTCATGTTAATGGTTGGACCTAACTGGATCCTTTCTAGGAAGGCCAAAGCCAACTGATCAGGGCCTGGGATAAAATTTAATTATTGAAAATTATTTGGAGAAACAATTGATTATGAACCTACTCTTAGATGTACATGGATGGACCAACCAAAGTTGAGCTCATGTATAGTCTATCTGGATTCTAGTATCTACTAAGAAATTAGCATAATTTCACGAATTGGAGGTAGAGGCTACCTATTCGAATAAAATAGTGGAAGAAACCTTTTGATTAAAGTCCAAATCTTTAGGTTTAATGAATCAATTACTAATTAGATTTTGGTTTTTTTTTTGTGCAGATATGGCCACTTTTCTATCACTCTAATAATTATTGGGCAATGATAAGTTGGTGGTACCCAACTTTGGTAGCTGGTACCGAAAGTTGAAAATTATCCTGAAGCATGAATAGATCCTATATGTGCTGACGGATTCTGCACCTGAGGAGCCAGCTGCCAATACACGTGAAACAATCAGAAACACTTATCAGAAGTAGCTCAGTAACTAAACCATGGTGCACTGCATTATGCTGGCTGCGATGAGCGACGAGTTCAGTCGTAGGTTTGAGACAGCTCAGCCAAATGAAATGCTCCAAGTGTTGGAGGATTCTTTTGGCACACCCGATGACATTGAGAGGCACAAGACTAGTTGCACCATCTTCAACGTTAGAATGCCGGATGGAGTCTCTGTCACTGATCATGTACTGTATATGATCGAGTTGATAGAATGCTTGAGCAAACTCAGCTTTCCCTTGCATGAACAACTTGGAAAAGATGCAATACTGAACTCGCTGCCAAAGTCCTATCTCTCTTTTTTTACTCATTACAAAATGACAAAGCCTGAAGTAAACTACCATGGCTTATTAGGATTACTTCGAAACTTTGAGAGGGATCACCAGCTCCATAAGGAGTTGGTGAACTTAGTGGGAGGTTCATCTTCTCGTTCTCGATCCTTTGGGAAAGGAAAGAAGAACAAGAAGAAGAAAGACAAGAAGGTGCATGTTCATGCTAGGACACCTGTGCAGGCTCAGACGCCAAAGACCAGGCTTGATAAGAGTCAAGCCGAATACTTCTTTTGCAAGAAGCGGGGGCACTGGAAGAGGAACTATCCTCAATACATTGCCTCCCTAGATCCGAATAGGTAGAGAAAGAAGCAAGCTATTGTTGGACAAGGTATTTATATGATAACTCCTTGTAATTTTTCTATTTGTGATATTACTGACTGGTTATTGGATACTGAAAGCCCTTACCATATTTGCAATTCGTTGCATGGGTTGCAGGTCAGTAGAATATTCGAGCAAAGCAAGAGATTTCTGAACAATGGAGATGTAAGACCAGTTTTAGTTCTAGCTTTAGAAATTTTAAAACTTGTATTTGAATCTCATACCATTGTTCTTAGTGATTGTCATTTCTATCCTAGTTTTTTTTTAAATATCATTTCTGTAGGCCTTTTGGCCATGAATAATTATGAAATTTAAATAAAGAAATGAGTTTGTAATATCATTGTGAATGGTGTTACTATTTTTTATGGATAATTGAATAATGGTGTATATATGTTATCACAATCTGTTAATATAGTCTATTCTACTGGCAAGCATCCTAGATTAAATAGTATATCATATATCTACTTATGGCACTATAGGTTAGGTCATATAAATAAGAATAGGATAAACATGTTGACTCAGGAGGGAATCCTAGAAGTTAATGATTGTGAATCACTTCCAACCTATGAGTCCTATCTTCTTAGTAAAATGACCAAGTCACCTTTCATTGGAAAAGATGAGAGAGCCAATGAGCTCTTAGGTCTAGTACATATGGATGTATGTGGACTAATGAGCACAAGTGCTAGAGGTGGATATGTCTACTTCATCACTTTCACAGATGATCTATCTAGATGTGGATATGTCTATCTAATGAAACATAAGTTGGATTCTTTTGAAATGTTCAAATGATTTCGAGGTAAAGTAGAAAAATAAACTAGAAAGAGTATTAAAACTCTTCAATCTGACCAAAGAGGAGAATACCTTTCTGATGAGTTTCTCACATATCTAGGAGAGAATGGAATTCTCTCCCAATGGACTTCTCTTGGAACACCATAGCATAATGGTATGTCTAAAAGGAGGAATCGAACTTTGTTAGACATGGTCCGATCCGTGATGAGATTTGCGAGCTTGCCAAAATCTTTCTATGGATATGCATCCGAATTAGCTTGTTATCTATTAAATAGGGCTCCAAGTAAGTCTATAATTAAAATCCCATATGAGATATAGACTTGGTGTAAGCTAGCACTTTCACACCTTAGGGTTTGGAGATGCCCAGCTAATGTCAAACGATTAGTAACAGACAAATTTGGATATATGTTTGACAAGTGTACATTCATAGAGTACCCAAAAGAGACCAAAGGATACTATTTCTACCACGCTGATGAACAAAAGATGTTCGTCAGCCTTAGGACAATCTTTCTAGAAAAGGAGTTCCTTGATGATGGAATTGTTGCCTCTAAGGTTAAACTTGATGAAGTTTAATAGGTAGAAAGTCCAACATAGAATGTTGAACCTAAGTTAGATTTGATCAAATCATATCTGAAGCCTAGTGAACCAGCACCATTAAGATGATCCGATAGAGTACCCCACCATCTGGATAAATACTATGGATTCTTTGTCTAGGATGGTGATCCCATCAAACTCGATGAGAATAATGAGGACTCGATCACTTATATGGATGCAATGCAGGGATCCAACTCTGAGAAATGGCTAGATGCCCCAAAATGCATTCCATGAAGGTCAACGATGTATGGACATTAGTTAACCCACCAAAAGGGATTAAATCCATTGGGTGTAAATGGATCTTCAAAAGGAAGAGGGGCGCAGACGGAAAGGTGGAGATCTATAAAGTCCATCTGGTTGCCAAGGGGTATCATCAATATTATGGTATAGACTATGGTGAGACATTCTCTCCTATGGCAATGCTCAAGTCCATTCGGATCATGCTTTCCATTGCTGCCTATTTGGACTATGAGATATGACAGTTGGATGTGAAGATAGCTTTTTTAAATGGGGAGCTAAACGAAAAGGTGTATATGATACAACCTGAAGGGTTCATAGATGAGTTCAAGGTGTGCAAGCTTTAGAGATCCATTTATGGATTGAAGCAGGCATCTCGAAGTTGGAACATGCATTTTGATAAAGTGATCAAAATGTATGGCTTCATTAAGAATGGAGAAGAACCCTGCATTTACAAATGGGCAAATGGTTCAATAGTGGTATTTCTTATCTTATACGTGGATGATATTCTCTTAATCGAAAATGACATTCTCGCACTACAGGAAACAAAAGTCTGATTGTCATCACAGTTCTCCATGAAGGACTTAGGTGAAGCATCCTACATCCTAGGGATGAAGATCTATAGGGATAGATCTAAAAAGATGCTTGGTATATTTCAATCCACGTACATAGAAACTATGCTAAAGAGGTTCAATATGGAGAATTCCAAAATGGGCTATCTATCAATAGGCCAAGAAATTTCTCTCTCTAAGAAGGATTGTCTGATAATTCTTGAAGAGAGAAAGCATAGTAGAATTTCATATGCTTCGGAAGTGGGATTTATTATGTATGCAATGACATGTACGAGACCAGACGTGCTCACTAGGAGTAGTGAGTAGATACCAGTTTGATCCTAAAGAAAATCACTGGAAGGTGGTTAAAACCATCCTTAAGTATTTGGAAAATACTAAGGACCAATGGTTGGTTTATGGTGAGTCAGATTTGAAGCTTATGGGATTTACAGACTTCAGCTTTCAATCTGATCATGATGATAATAAAAGTATGTCGGGGTATATCTTTACTCTAAATGATGGAGCCATCTGCTGAAAAAGTTCCAAGCAGCATGCAATGGCTAACTCTATTTGCGAAGCAGAGTACATGGCAGCATCAGATGCAGCAAAGAAAGCTATATGACTGAGGAAGTTCATCACCAAGCTTGGACTAGCACCCTCCATTAATGGTCTAGTCCTGCTCTACTATGATAGCACCGACGCCATAGCTCAAGCAAAGAAATCGAAGGCACACCAACGAACAAAGCATATTTTGTGCTGCTTTCATTTGGTCCGTGAGATCGTGGATCGTGGTGACGTCGACCTTCAGAAGATCGATGAAAAGAAGAACCTAGCCGACCCTTTCACTAAAGCCCTGATAATCAAGGAGTTCGACAACCATAAGTCAAAGATGGGTATTAGATACTGTGCCGAGTGGCTTTAGGACAAGTGAAAGTTATTGGAAATTATGTCCCAAAGCCAATCATCAGTTATTAAAGATTGAGATATTGTAATTAATTTATTAATTAATGAAAAATATTTTGGCATCTTTGTTCATCATAAGTTTATATCTCTAATGAACTCCATTGTTATGATGAAGTCCTTAGAACTATTTAGTTTTGATAAAGAGAGAATTTATCGATTAGTCCTTAAATTTATTCACGACCAAATGATATGCTATTAATTAGGATGATAACATCTTTTGAGCATCGATCGCTATATGCCATATAGGTTGGTTGTCCTCTTAACCAAGGTATGTGGAGACACTGGTATAGCATACAAGTGAGATGTATGGGTACATCATCATTGAACATGACCAACTCTTGAGCATTCTGCTATTGAGAATGTCTCTGATGGGATATAGGTATAAGTATCCCTTAGACCTGAGATCACCTCAGTAACTTGCAAGCAACTCACTATGCTTTGGTACCGAACTAACTACATTTTTAATTCAATAATGGAAGGCTTCTAGGCACAGTCAAGTACTTACGAAGTCAGAGTATGATCAAGATAGAATTGACCACTCCAAGAGTTGGAGAAGAATGTATCACTATATTTCAATATATCAAAATCTTGGCCAGGGTAATCCATCAGATGGATTTGGTATTTTGAAATACAATGTGGAAAATTATATCAGGTTGATAGTTGAACTCTGATGTGTCCTACGAGCATTGTGATCAAGGGGATGAATTATATGGAAACTATATCTGCATGGGTTCTAAGGATTGTGTTCTACACCTTTGATCTATCCGATTGTCGGGTATCATTGCTAGATGGTCACATAGATTGGTACAAAAATTTATTCTTATACTATCGACATAGGTTTGGACCTATGAGGTCACACATATTAGAGCTTACGATCTGATTGGATGGTTGATCAACGATTAAGAATCTTTTAGAGTTAAATAATCAATACGATTGGTGTTTAACCTAGTGCAAGTGTTGCAGGAGGATCGATTAGCAATTGGATTGCTAATTAGCTTAATTTGATTAAACCAATAGGTTGAGATTAAATCTAATTAAATATAATTTAATTAGATTTAGTTTGGACTTGATTGGATCAAGTCCAATTAGTTTATTGGATAAGCCAGGTGCAAGGAAGAACTAGTCCTAGTCTAACTAGGACTCGGAGTAACTCAATTTTCTAATTTAATTAGAAAATAAATTAAAATTAAATTTGATTTAATCTAATTTAATTAAGTTGTTAAATGGGTTAGGGCCTTATTTAATTAGATTGGTTTAATCTTGATTTTATTTGGTTAAAAGATCTTATTTGACCAAGTCAAAATAGGAGTCCTAGTGTGACTAGGACTCCCTATCTCCTTGCACCATCTTGGTCCCAACGCCCCCCATATCTATTTTTTAGATATTTTTTATGGAAAATTTCTTTCTTCCTGATTTCCACGCCCCCTCTCTCCCTCCAAGTCATATTTGAAAGTTAGGTGGAAGACCAAGTCAAAGGAGGAATTGGTTTTGCTTAGGATTCTGTGAGGTAGAATCCTTGTTGACCAAAACATCTTTCATTGAGTGCCGCCCCTTCTTTTAATTAATTCTTATCTTATTCCATAAAAATAATCTCCTTTATTGTATACCCTCCCTTACTGATCCATGCCAAAAATTATGGAGGAGGCTCCTAAGAGTTGGGTGGCCCAACAACTTTTCATGTTTGGATATTCGTAGTCTAGAAATTTGACCTAACTTGGACTCTTCTTTTTCTCTATTTATTGGATAAATTTTGTTCTAATTTTTTTATGGAATATAAATATTTGCAAGATATTTGGGGTGTGCAAAAATCAAAGGAAGAGGGTCCTTGGGCATGGGGGTTCCATAGGCACCAAACTAGGTGTCTAGGTGATAGAAAAGAGAAGAAGAAGAGGGTCTTCTTCTAGGGCTGTTTTATTTTCAATCTCTCCTCCTTTCTTTTGAGTTTTTTTTTGAGAGAACATCAGATTAGTAAACTCTCATCTTCCTTCTCATATTTTGGAGAGTCTAAGTTTTGAAGAAGGGACCATCGAATCGACCGTCGAAGAAGGATCAGCACAGTACTAGCATGCTGTGCTGATTTCCTGCATCGAACTTTAGATCAGAGATCGTAGGCTCGTGTAGATGACTCCTAAAGATCAGATGCATGTGCGGCTCATGACTTCATTCTCAAGCCTAGATCAGTAAGTTAGAACATCTAAACTTGCTCAGATAATAGATCTGATCTATAAACTTCATATGTGCATTTAAGTGTAGATCTAGATTGATTTGATTAACCTTTTTCTTTCTTATTTGATTTTAATATTTGATTTAATATCATGCCTTAATCATATAATAGATCTGAGATCTATGTATTTACATGGTTATTTAAATAAATTTTAGATTTATTTAAGTCTTTTGCTGCACGATTTTGAAAAAGTTTCAATATCTATTAGTGAAATCCTAGATCTTGTTCCTACAGAGAACTCTGCAATTGATTTCCATTATTGCCTTTGGAGATGCACTTGCATCCAACCTCTACAGATAATCCACATGAGCCTATAATACCGATTGGAGGTTCGTCGAATGAAGATCCACTCAAAGTGCTAGCTTCTCATGGATTCCTCTTGATGGCCTATCAAAAACATATTCTTTAGATCTCTTGGACACTCCAAGAGATGAAGAACATGAGAAAAAATAAGAAAGAAATCCAATCCTTGCATCTCTCAAAAATCAAAAAATAAAAACAAAGGAAAAAATACCTTAAGAGAAGATAGATCTTCTCTTTCATGACATCAATGATTGATGTCTTGAAAACATCTTTATGTTAGGACAAGAGGAGACCTTCTCCTCTAAAATTTTTTTTATGTTTTTTGATCTAATATCTCTTATTTTTCTCATAGAAAAATCTCATACATAAATAGAGAAGAAGGATTTTCAAGGAAACCATAAGAGAATACCTTTCTTCTCTTCTCCTCTCATCAATATATGATCAGATCATGTCCAAAAAGAATATCATGCCCCAACAACTTGAAGCACTCATCCCCATGCCCTAATCCTCTCTCCCTCTTAGATTTTTGTCATATAAAAATCAGATAAAACAAAAAAGAAAAAGGCTTGAAAGAAAAGTATAAGAGAAGACAATCTTCTCTTACCTTTATCCCTTTAAGACATTAACTTTTGATGTCTAGATGAAGACCTCTTCTCCAAGGAATATGGTGCCCCAAACTCTCCACGCCTCCTAGCATCTCTTTTCTGATCTTTACATAGAAAATCCATGTTGTTTCACACCCTCCTCATATCAAATAGGAGACATACTACAAGAGTCAAAAACTAGGTCAAAGACCTAGTCAAACCCTTCAAATAAGGTAGTTAAGGGGGCATCCAACTCCCTAAATTCTTGGTGTGAAATATCTGAAACTTATGCACAAAAGCAAGAGAAGAAAGGGTGGAACAAATAGCAAGGCAAGGGAAAAGTGGGCGCACAAGAGAGGGGAAGAGTTTAGGTCAAAGCAGGCTCTTCCAAGTTGGAAACAAATCCTAACTTCCTTTTAGTTTTGACCAAGTCAAAATAAATTCCAAAAAATCAGATTTATGGGGTGTGGAGAAGCCTCTTAGGCATGGAAAAGCTGACATAAATATCTAGAATTAATAAGTGGGCATGGGCTTTATTAGACGCAAGAGAAAGAGAGAGAGTCCCAGTCCAACTGGGACACCTCTTATTTGAGTAGGTCAAAATAGGTTTGAAACTAATTTAAATTTTATTTAAATTAGATTAAATAAAATCCAATTAAGAATGATCCTAGTTCAAATAAGAGCATAATTAAATCAGATTAAATCAAGATTTAAATCTGATTTAAATCCTAAGATAATTAGGTGCACCCAAGTCCTAGTCAAACAAGAAATTGTTCTTTCTTGCAATTGGCTTATCCAATAAATCAACTATACTTAATCTAATTAAGTCCAAACTATTTTTAATTAAATCTAATTCAATTAGACTTGATCTCAGCCTAATTATTCAATCAAATTAAGCTAATTAGCAATCTAATTGCTAATCAATCCTCCTACAACAGTTGTATTAGGTCAAACATCAATCATATTGATGGATTGACCATAGAATAATTCTCAACCATCGATTAACTATCTAATCAAGTTACAAGCTCTAATGTGTATGACCCCATAGGTTCGACCCTAAGTTGGTAGCATAGGAACCAATTTCTGTACCAATCGAACTTACCATCTTGCAATGGTTCTCGACATTTTGATAGGTCGAATGTATGCAAAGCAACTTTCTTAGAATCCTATCCCATGGTTATCGTATAACTCATCTCTATGACCAATAATGCTTAAGATGACTTCGAGTATGCTGTCAAATACTCATATAAGTCATCTCTATTATATCTCAAAATTTTGCAAATCCCATGACACCTCACGAGGATTACCCAGGCCTAGCTTTTGCAAAATTGAAACATAGCGAGACATTCTCTTTCTGAAGATAATCAGGAGTGGTTAATCCCATCCTGTCTCACACACCAACTTTACAAGTACTTGACTGTACCCAAAATTTTTTTGAACCTATATTAGAAATACAGACAGTCCAACATCAAAGTATAGTGAGTTGCTTGCAAGTCACCATGGAGATCTCAGGTCAGAGGGGTACTTATACCCATTGGCCTTAGCTAGCTAATCTTGATAATAGAGGGCTACATTGATTACGTTCAATACAGATGTACTCCTACATCTCATCTGGATGCCATACCAGTGTCTCCACACCATTTGTTATGAGGACAACCAATGCATATGGCATACAGCGACCTACACTCGATAAGTTATCATCCTTATTAATAACTTATCATTTGATCATGAACAGTTTAAGAACCATCCGATAAATTCTTCTTTATCGATTGATTGTAGTTCTAAGGACTTCATTATAGTTTAGGAGTTCATTTAAGAAAGATAGAACTTTTATGATGAATTAGCTAAATAACTATTATTATTAGATAATTCATATACTAATTCCAATCATCTACTACTTAGATCTAGCTCTCGTATCAATTGAAGAAATCAGATCTTGAGTTTCAGGCCTAGATCTTGAAATTTTTTCAAGATCAAGTAGCGAAAGACTAAAATTAATCAAAAATTAATTTATAAAAATAAAGAACCCCTAGATCTAGGATCCTACTATATGATCATGGCATGTTATTAAATCAGAAATTAAAAATAGAGCACGAAGAATAATATGTTGATCATATCAACATGTAGCTATACCACATCTAATGTAATTATAAAACCAATAGATAAGATCTATTATCTATGCAAGTTAGACCTTCTAACTTGCTGATCTGGGCTTGGGGATAAAGTCACGAGCCGCACACGCGTCCGGCCTTTAGGAGTCGTCTACACAAGCCTACGAGCATGATCAAAAATCCTGATGTAGGAAACAGCACAGTATGCTAGTATTATGCTGATCTTTCTTCGATGGTTGATCAGATGTCTTCTTCTTCTAGATTTGGACTCTTCCAAAGAGAAGAAGGAGGAGAGGAGGTTTCAGATGTGACGTGAACACAGCAACCCTAGAAGAAGACCCTCTTCTTCTTCTCCTTGCTCTCACCTAGTTACCTAGTTTTATATCTATTTAATCTCAATGCCTAGTGGTTCTCTCTACATGATATTTACACACCTCAAAGCTCTCTTAATGATCTATATTCCATGAAAATTTTAAGCAAAAATTCATCCAAAATATATAGGAAAAGAAAAGTTCTTGTCTAGGTCAAAAACTAGATAAGGAAAAAAGTTGGGCGCCCCCTCCAATATTTTTGGCAAGTACCAACAAGGAGGGGTGCGCAAAAAAGGGTCTTTCTCATGTGGAATAAGAGAGAAAATAATAGAGAGAGGGGGCGGCACCTATTGGGAAGAGTTTAGGTTTGTTAGGATTCTATCTCGTAGAATCTAAAATCAAAACAAACTCCTTTGACTTGGTCCTCCACTTAATTATCATATGAGAAAGAGAGGGAAAGAGGGGGCATGCATGAAGATCAAGGAGAGAGGTTTTCTCACACAAAATAAAGAAAGAAAGAGAGTGTGGGACGTGGAGGGCTAAGCTGGCGCAAGGTGGAATCCTAGTCTCACTAGGATTCCATCTATGACTTGGTCAAACATGGTTTCTCAAACCAAATTAAATCAAAATTAAGTCAACCAAATTAAATTATATTCTAATAAAATTAAAGATTTAATTAAATTAGATTAAATTAAAATTTAATTTAATTTAATTTCTTAATTAAATTAGAAAATTGGGTTGACCCAAGTCCTAGCTGAACTAGGACTAGTTTTTTCTTGTACTTGGCTTATCCAATAAGCCAATTAAACTTGATCCAACCAAGTCCAAATCAAATCTAATTAAATCATATTTAATTTAACTTAATCTCAATCCTTTGACTTAATCAAATTAAGCCAATTAGCAATCAAATTGCTAATCGATCATCCTGCAATACTTGCACTAGGTTAAACATTAATCGTATTGATCATTTCACTCTAGAATGATTTTTAATCGTTAATCAACCATCCAATCAGATTATGATATCTAATGTGTATGACCTCATAGATCCAAATCTAAGTCGGTAGTATAGAAATATATTTTTGTACCAATCGAAGTAACCATCTAGCAATGGTATCCGATGGTCGGATAGATCGAATGTGTAGAACAACATCCTTAGAACTCATGTGGATAATGTTTTCATATAATTCATCTCATTAACCAAAATGCTCCTAGGACACCTTAGAGTTCAACTATCAACTCTGATCAGGTTGTCCAGATTATATTTCAAAATATCAAATCCATCTGATGGGTTACTCTGACCAAGGTTTTGCTATATTGAAATATAGTGATACATTCTTCTCTAACTCTTGGAGTGGTCAATTCTATCTTGATCACACTCTGACTTTGCAAGTACTTGACTGTGCCTAGAAGCATTCCGTTACTGAATTAGAAATTTAGTTAGTCTAGTACCAAGGCATAGTGAGTTGCTTTCAAGTCACTAAGGTGATCTCAGGTCTAAAGGACACTTATACCTATATCCCATCAGAGACATTCTTGATAGTAGAATGCTCTGGAGTTGATCACGTTCAATGACGATGTACCCATACATCTTACCTTATGCCATACCGGTGTCTCCACACTCCTTGGTTAAGAGGACAACCAATCCATATGGCATACAATGACCTATGCTCGATAGATGCTGTCGTCCTAATTAACAGTCTATCATTTGATCGTGAACAAATTTAAGGGCTAATCGATAAATCCTCTCTATATTGAAGCTAAATAGTCCAAAAAACTTCATCACAACAATAGAGTTCATTAAATGATGAATACTCTATGATGAAAAATATTAAAAATATATTTTATTTATTAATAAATTAATTATAGATACAACATAGCTCAAATATCAATAGGCTGATAATTGATTTTGAGACACAATTTCTAACAACTCTCACTTATCCTAAAGCCACTCGGCATAGTATCTAATACCCATCTTCGATTTATGGTTGTCGGACTCCTTTATTGTTAGGGCTTTAGTAAAGGGATCGGCCAGGTTCTTCTTTTCATCAATCTTCTGAAGGTCGACGTCACCTCGATCCACGATCTTGCAAACCAAATGGAAGCAGCGCAGTATATGCTTCATCCACTGGTGTTCCTTCAGTTCCTTCATCTAAGCAATGGCATTAGTGCCATCATGGTAGAGTAGGATTGGACCATCAAGGGAGGGTGCTACTCTAAGCTCGATGATGAACTTTCTCAGCCACACAACTTTCTTCATGGCATCTGATGCTACGATATACTCTGCTTCATAAATAGAGTCTGCCATAATATGCTGCTTGAAACTCTTCCAGCAGATGACTCCACCAATTTGAATAAAGATGCAATCCAATATGCTTCTGCTATCATCATGGTCAAACTGAAAGCTAGAGTTAGTGAACCCCATAAGTTTCAGATCTGACTCGCCATATACCAACCATTAGTCCTTAATATTTTTCAAATACTTAAGTATGTCTTTAACCACTTTTCAGTATTTTCTCTAGGAACAGACTGGTATCTACTCACTACTCCTAGTGAGTGTGCCACGTCTAATCTCATACTTGTCATGGCATATATGATAGATCTCACTGCTGAAGCATATGGGACTCTACTCATATGTTCTCTCTCTTCAAGAGTTGTAGGACAATCCTTCTTAGAAAGAGAAATTTCATGATCCATCAGAAGATAGCCCTTTTTAAAATTCTTCATGCTGAACCTCTTCAGCATAGTATCTATGTACGTGGACTGGGATAACCCAAGCATCTTCTTAGATCTATCCCTATAGATCTTAATTCCTAGAATGTAGGATGCTTCTCCCAAGTCCTTCATGGAGAACTATGATGACAACCAGACTTTTATTTTCTGCAGTGTGGAGATGTCATTCTCGATTAAATGAATGTCATCCACGTACAAGATAAGAAATACTACTGCTGGACCATTTATCCATTTGTATATGTAGAGCTCTTCTCCGTTCTTAACGAAGCCATACATTTTGATCACTTTATCAAAATGCATATTCCAACTCTGAGATGCCTGCTTCAGTCCATAAATGGATCTTTGAAGTCTGCACATCTTGGACTCATCTATGAATGTGAATCCCTCATGTTGTATCGTATATATCACTTCGGTTAACTCTCTATTCAGGAAAGCTGTCTTCACATTCATCTACCAGATCTCATAGTCCAGATGGACAGCAATCGTAAGCATAACTCGAATGAATTTGAGCATTGCTACAGGAAAGAACATCTCATCGTATTCAATACCATAATATTGACGATACCTGTTGGCAACCAAATGGGATTTATAGGTCTCCACCTTTCCATCTGCACCCCTTTTTCTTTTGAAGATCCATTTACACCCAATGGGTTAACCCTTTTAGATAGATCAACCAATGTCCACACATCATTGACCTTCATGGACTCCATTTTGAATTTCATGGCCTCAAGCCATTTCTTAGAATCGGATCTCTGTATAGCATCCATATAGGTGATCGAATCCTTATCGTTCTCATCGAGTTCAATGGGATCACCATCCTGGATGAAGAAATCGTAGTATCTATTTGACTAATGCGATACTTTACCGGATCACCTTAATGGTGCAGGTACACTGGATTTTGAATTTGATCTAATCGAATTCAGTTTTGGTTCAGCTATAGGTGTCGATTTTTCTACCTATGGAACTTTCTCAAGTTCAACCTTAGAGGTAATAGTACTTTCATCGAGAAACTTCTTTTTCAAAAAGATTATCTTAAGACTAATGAACATCTTTTATTCTTTAGCATGGTAGAAATAGTAACCCTTACTTTCTTTAGGATATCTTATAAATACACACTTATCAGACTGATGTCCAAGCTTATCTATATGAAAATGTTTGACATAGGCTGCACAATCCCAAACCCGTAGGTAAGAGAGTGTAGGCCTATGCCCAGTTCATATCTCATATGGAGTCTTTGCGGCAGATTTACTTCGTATATTGTTCAATATATAACATGTAGTCTCAAGAGCATAACCCTGAAATGAAATAGGCAGACTAGAAAAATCCATCATGGATCGAATCGTGTCCAACAAGGTTTGATTTCTCCTTTTCGATACACCATTATTTTGTGGTATCGTAGGAGGAGTCCATGTGAGAGAACCTCATTCCCTTCTAGATATGTCAAGAACTCACTGAATAGATATTCACCACCTCAATCAGATCGAAGAGTTTTAATATTCTTCCAAGTTTGTTTTTCTACTTTACTTCGAAATCTTTTGAACCTTTCAAATGAATCCAACTTATGTTTCATCAGATAAACATATCCATACCTGGATAGATCATCTATGAAAGTTATGAAGTAGAAATATCCACCTTTGGCACCTATACTCATTGGTCCACATACATCAGTATGTACTAGATCTAAGAGCTTAATAGCTTTCACCTTTTTTAGTAAAAGGTAACTTGGTCATTTTTCCAAGAAGATAGGACTCACAGGTTGGAAGTGATTCACAATCATCAACTTTGAGGATTCTCTCTTGGATCAACTTGTTTATCCTATTCTTGTCAATGTGACCTAGCCTACAGTGCCATAGATAGATATTAGAGACATTATCTAATCTAGGATATTTTCTAAAAGTGTATATTACATTCACAGGATGTGATAAAATATAAATACCATTTCTTTGTTATTCTTGCATTATTATAATATTATTCATAATAATATCACAGTAACCTTTTCTTATAGAAAAATGATAATCATGTTTGGCAAAAAGGCTAATAGAGATTATATTCATCAAAAAGGAAGGACAATAATGACATTCATTTAGAGAAATGATATTAGTATTAAGAATAAGTTGAACTATTTTCATAGATAGAACTAGAACAGACCTTCCATCTCCAATATTCAGAAATCGCTCATTATTCTTAAATCTTCTACTAATTTAAAGTCCTTGCAACATATTGCAAATATGAACTGGAGTTCCAATATCCAATACCCAAGTAGAAGTATCACAAATAGAGAAATTATAAGGTGTTATCATATAATATCCTTGATTAGCAACTACTTGCTCATCTCTCTTATTCAGCCTGTTGGGGTCATGGGAATCATGATACTGAGGACAATTCATCTTCTAATGCCCCTGCTTCTTACAATGGAAGCACTCTACCTGATCTAGGTTATTTTTGGATCTTATATGTAAATTGAGCATAGAGGCCCCAGCATGAACCACTTCATGCTGCTGAACAACATTTAACTTTCGATGCTTATTATCGAACTTGGATCCCAAAAGTTAATCACTATCTAACAGAGAATGGAGCAACTATGGTGATGTGGGATAGCCTAAAAAAAAGAAAAGAAAAGAAAACACAAAGCTTCCTTTCGTTCATCAACAATAAATCACGTCCAACCATGGCACATTATTCTCAGGATAGATAGTATAGTTGCCTATACTCTGCTCAAGAGGCATGACTAATTGACATGAGACCAAAGTACGATCAATCTAAATGATGCTGATGAATGCCATTTTAGAGATCAGTAAATAACTAGCAATAATAAAGTAAATAGATAGATAGCAGAAATTAAACATGCTCATGAATAATTATAAAAAAATATATAAATGGAATGAAGGATAGCAAGAAATTAAGCCTGTAAGAAATCCAAAAAAAAAGATAAGAAGAATCCAGATTGTGGTAGTTAAGAAACTATCCTGATTAGGGCTCTTAATCTTTTAATCAAGCAGATCTATTGATAAAGAACTGGATCTTTACCAACATCAGATCTAAAAGAAATAAGTAAAAAAAATCAAAGATCAGTTGAGAAGGAACGAAGGTCCTTATCAACGTTTGATCTATAGAATAATAGATCATTCTTTCTCTCTCTACATGATAGATAAAAATCTTGGAGGAGATAAATCTTCTTTTGGTGGAATAGGCTTATGCAGGTAGATGGTGAAGACATATCGGGGTCGTAGGAACACTGAATCTCAAGAAAATGAAGATTCAAGAGATAGAAAAAGGTGGGCCTCACACCCTCCCCTCGTGGGGTGATTTTGGGTCTCACACCCTCTCCCTCTCGGAGCGACCAACACAAGTGTTTGTGGGAATTGTAAATTGATTCATTCATTCCCATTCATGAAAGATACATGGGTTTATATAGGATCCTAGGGGTCCTATTTCTTTAGGAATCCTATTTTTTTTATAAAAAAAAAATCAACCCTTCCAATAAAAAAGTAAAACATTATGTATGGTTTTCAAATATAATAATATATCATATCTATCTTTTATGGAACCATAGGGAAGAAATCAGCCTTTTAACAAAATAAGTAAGAAATTAAGAACTCTTAAGAAATCCTAGGGAAGAAAAGGAACTCCATGTGGGTGCTTGATTCCTGGCACAACTTGGCATAAGGATTCTTGGGCATGGCACATGCTAGCGCATGTATTTCCTTCCTGGGCGTGTGGAGGGTGGTGGCTCCAAAGATGACGTGGACCAAGCTTGCTTCTTTATGATGGTCTCTTTCCAAATAAGGCTCAATCCAAAATAAATCCAAGTATAGTCTTATGGACCCAAAACTAAATGCATCAAAAAAACTATTTGATTAAATCAAAAGGACTAGAACAAAATAACTGAAGTAGAGTTATTCTGATATGGCTTCTTCAATCTAAATTGAATCTAAATTATGTTGCCGACTTTTATTGGCTCTGGTGTCCGCACCATATGGTTTGGGTTTAATTGCATAAAGGAGAACCAAAAGCTTGATTAGTAATTGATTATTAAACCTAAAGATTTGAACTTTAGTCAAAAGGTTTCTCTCACTATTTTGTTCGTATTAGTAGCCTCTACCTCCAATTCGAGAAATTATCCTAATTTCTTAGTGGGTACTATAATCCACATAGATTGCACATAAGCCCAATTATGGTTGGTCAACCCATGTACATCTATGGGTAGGTTCATAATCAATTATTTTTTTAAATAATTTCAAGTAATTTAATTTTATCCCAGGTATCTTTTCAGTAGGCTTGGTCCTCCACTAAAAGTTTCGGTTAGGTCCAACCATTAACATGATCATATTTGGTCCATCTAACTAGTGAATGATTAAGCCCAACTATGGTTGGTCAACCTAACCATCATTTAGAGAGATGCATCTATAAAATCATATTATGAATGATAATTTCAGTAGTGGATGAGCACCAGACCTATGGGCCTCTAATGATTATCCAACTAATGGACCCATTATCATCCACTTAATGGAAGGCTATAATCTAGTTATCACCATAACTATTTCATTTTAAGAATCTAATAATTTTAAAAGATTTAATTGATTTGATTTAAAGAAAGAAGGTCAAAGTACTAGCTTCTCTTGATCCTCCCACTGGCTTCACCAAGTTAAATTAAGGAAGACCATTACTAGGCTGGTCTAGGAGCACCAAAATCAGTCACACTGATTTACCTAGAATATAGATCAATTCAAATTGTCAATTGATCTGATCAAAATGTAATCTCACCAAGAAGGTCAGGTAAGTGAGATCGGTAGGAGGGTCTGCCAAAGCTTGCCTTAGACACCATCATAAATGGTCAGGTAAGTAGGCTACCTATAAAAAACCACCGATCATATGTGCCAGACTTACCTTAGACACCAACTGATTTAATTAGTCTTAATTAGATTAACCTAACAGTTCGAGCTATACCGTGAAGTCAAGAATCAAGTCCATTTGGTTCTTGTTAAAGACAAGGACTTGACTTTATAGAATCCTTGACCTAATCTAAGACAATAATTGATTAGATTTAATCAATTTTGTAGTTCTTTAATCTAACCTTAGGTCTAACCCAATTAATGGACCTAATTTCCACTAACCCATTTAACCCAAGGTGTTATGATTCGTGTCTTAGGATTTTTAATTTACAATCCTAGATCCTAATCAAATAACTTCTTAATTCTTAATTAAGTTTTGGGCTGAGGGTTGGGGTTCGACTTTTCAAAAATGATTTTCATATTTTAAAAATATTTTTACAATATAGTTCTACCAACTAAGTTGCATGTTTGATTCATAATCAAAATATAAGTAACAAAAATATGAATCTACTTTAGATCTAATCTAAACAGGTTCATGTAATTGAAATAGTTTCAACACCATTCAATCATAAATCAACTTAGATCAAATCTAACATATTTATGATGATTAAAATTAGAATAAAATATTTTTAATCATATCATAAAATCTCTTACATCTAATCTAAAGTTTTATGATCAATATTTTAGATCAGCACATATTAGGATAACCTTTTTACTATAAGGGATAAATCTTACAACAGGATAACCTTATAAGATTAGTTCGTATAACCTAAAATTTTTATTTTTAAACTTAAAATATTTTAAGTCTATTAAATTATAAATAAAATTAGATTAAATTTAATAAATTTATGATTAGAAGTAGATCATCATGAACTAGGACAATCTTTTCACTATAAGAGATAAACCTTACAGCAGGACAACTTTATAGCAGTTCATGAGATCTAGATTTTTAATTTTAGATTTAATAATTAGATTATAAATTAGATCTAATCTAAAAAATAATCTAAATATTCTCAAAAATAATCATGTAATAAATAACTTAGGCTCTGATACCAATTAGATCTGATCTATTGGTTTTATAGCTACATTAGATGTAGTATAGTTACATGTTAATATGATCAACATGTTATTCTTCCCACTCTATTTTTAATTTTTGATTTAATAACAGCCATGATCATGTAGTAGGATCCTAGATCTAGGGGTTCTCTACTTTTATAAATTAGTTTTTGATTAATTTTAGTCTTTCTCTATCTGATCTTGAAAAAGTTTCAAGATCTAGCTCTAAAACCCTAGATTTGGTTCCTTCAATTGGTAGCAGAG
>QRFJ01003715.1:0-81205 GCA_006176705.1 Cocos nucifera | reverse complement strand
ATCCGTCTAGATGTATGTTTGTAGATGGGCTGATTCTTTATTTCAATTAAATATTAAAAAAATAAAACAAGACTGATAAATTAAGATCAAATTCAATTACCTGGATATTGGGTGCTGGAATCTATTACCCTGTAGATGATCCTGTGATTGCAAGCGGGACAGTCTGGATCTTAGCCACGCAAGCGCACTGGCCTCTTACCGGTAATCCCATCGGTTGGATTCTATGGAAGAACCTTCTTCTTTCTCTATCACACCTCCAAAAAAATTTAGATCCTGGATCTGGATCTAAGGAGCAGGACTCTTCAAAACTCTTTAAATGAAGATCTACATCGTCCTTGGCACACAGTTAGCGCAGAGCCTTCTTGCTTTTGTGATCGCGGCTTCCTTGAATCTTAAGCAAATCACACCAAACTAAGTCAAAAACACCTTTTTCGGACCGTTGGAGAGCAAGAGGAGAAGAGACTTAATGCGTGCGATGGAGAAGGAGGGGAGCAGAGGCAGCCTCTGGGGCGTAAACTAATATGCGATGTAGATATAGTGGGGTTGGGTGTCAAGGTCTTATTATATTAGACCTCTTGTGATCCAAACCTCTCCTTTCCACTACAATTCACACAAACCCTTTTGTGAAATCAGTATCTAAATCTGAATTGGTTCTGGAAAATGAGAGACCCCTGGATTCTCCGTGTGAGAGAAGAAAGCGGCTTACCACACCCAGTACAAACTGGTGGATTCTTAGGTTAGAACTCGTAAATGGAATCCGTAAGGGAGGTGAGTAACCACATATAAGCAATTCAAGTACTCATCTAGCGGAAACCTGCCTGACTTGGCCTCACGGCCACCCATTAAGGCAGATTGCGCCCTTCTCCTTGCCATGGTATCACTGGCGAGGGGGACAAGGCCACCACCAGCTTCGTCCAATAGGTGATGGGACATGTGGTCACACAGTCAAAGTGCGTGGTGTGAATATGGTCAACGGCAATTCATTGACCAGTCAATCAAGATAGGACTTTGAATGACCAAAGTCAAAGAACAAAGAAAAGGAAATGGCAGTGCAAAGAATGACATGGCAGGTAATGTCTTACAGAATAAAGAGGCCAACTTTCTCTGAGCTTTGACAACCTCCAGTCAGACATATGGAAGGCTCTCTTAATTAGCCACAAAACTCCTTTTTGAGCTCAAGTTAAGGACAACATTATTTATGATAGTAAAGCAAGAACTAGTAAATCGAGTCTAAGATTTGAACTACTTTCAATCAGATCTCAGACGATATCTTACGCGTACATTGAGATATCGATCAAAGACAAGATATCAATTGAAACCCTAGATCAGTTCAATGGTCACCCATGATAATTCAAACTGTGGTGAAGACCAGTATAGTTCGTCGAGGATAATGGGATAAATGTCAATTCTATCAATAGGACATCATCGAAAAACTCCCCTTTTCCGATGGAGCATAACTCCATTTGATTTCGAACAGCTTAGAAATGATCGATCTAACTAAATTCATTCTATTGCTCCCCAAAAATCCACCAGTGGCACGCTAGCAGTTATATGGTTGGACCCAACCCCATCAGATGCGCGTGCTGAATGCGAACCTGCTTGGGTGCAGTTACCTGTTTGTGGATTAGTCTCTTATCTTTGAGCCCGATCAGGAATAGGGGTTAAGGTGAACTCGTCAAACCCTAGTTCCGTAGCTGTCCATGTATTGATGCTTAATCATTCGATTCGAGTCCAATGTGAAAATCTAAATAGAAACTCTTTCTATTATTTCACTCTACCATGGCCATGGATTTCTGGACTTGATTCTCATGATCATCATAGGGCTACTCCTCTACCACCGAGGTAGATAGATTCCATCTTGATGCAATCCAGTTCCTACAATGAACATGCTATAGCCAACATACACCTCAGGGTTCCATATGGCTAGGAGACCGAGTAATGGTGTAGTCAAACTATAACACCCTCAAGGTGAACTGCCGATGCATCTCAGGTCAAAGAACCAGACACACTACTGCAGCATCGAGTCAGTCATTGACGAGAAGGTAGACTTCCTAATGACTACTCGAGGTGGTCACGCTCAGTGCCCTCATTCTCTAACGAGTACCTGTACTCTCGCTCCGGTGTCTCCACACCGTAGACTCAAGACTCATCTACTAAAGAGAAGCGATCGTACACCAACATTCCGGATCAATCACCATCCTCATGATGATCCTATGGTCGGGAGCTGTTTATGAGTTAATAATGATTATTTATGTCTTAAATTTTTAACTCTTGAAAATATGAATTATCATTACCATTAACTCAAAGGATGTATCACAGACACTAAATACACATATGTGATAGAAAATAACCCATTTCATTAATTATAGTCAAAATTACAATTTTGCCCCTAGAAGTGTATTACAAGTGTCAGCCAATTCTGGCTTCTAGGCACATATATCTAACACTGTCCCCCTGCCAGAACCTGGCAAGGAGATGGGCTCACGCCAAGGGTGGCGTGAGCCCAAGTAGGAGGCGCCTAGGAGTCCTTGTTGGACAAGGACTCCACCTCCCTTTAGGATTCCAATCAGAGTTCTACTAAGAATCCAGTTTGACTAGTCTTAGGCACCCTCTAAGGAGGAATCCAGGGGTCTCTTTTTCAACCAATCAGATTTAGATCTGATTTCACAAAGGGTTGTGATTGGTTGAGAGGAAGAGGAGTTGGATCACAAGAGGTCTATAAATAAGACCCTGCACCCAACCCTAATCCTAAGTGAATTCAATAGAGATTTCCCACGTCCAAGGCTGCCTTTCCCCTCCTTCTCCATGCCATACTCTCTTCTCCCCTTGCTCTCCACGTCCAAAAGTGTTTTGGACTTAGTTTGGTGCGATTCAGATCAAGGAAAGGCGATCAAAAGCAAGAAGGCTGCGCTGCTGCAAAAGGACGACTGCAGATCTTCAAAAGAGTTTTGAAGATCCTCCAGATCAGATCCAGATCTGATTTTTGGAGGTGTGATAGAGAAGAAGAGGTTCTCCAGATCCAACCCGAGTGGATATCGGTAGAGGCCAGGCGCTTGCGTGGCTAAGATCCAGAACCTTCCGCTACAATCAAGATCATCTACAGGGTAATAGGATTACCCAAACCAGGTAAATTAAATTTGATTTAATTTATCTTATTTTATTTTATTTATTAAAATAATAAGAATCAGATCTGAAATATATCAAGATCTGATTAAGGTCAAGAGAAAATTTTTGAAATATATCTCTTGATCTAATCAGATCTGGACGAACCTGGACCGAGAAATTAGGATTTCCCTTCAGGTTCATCTTTTGGCTCTCGACCCTTTAAGAAAGGAAAGAAGAACAAGAAGAAGAAGTTGAAGAAGGTGCAAGTTCGAGTTGGGACATCTATGTAGGACCAGACTAAGAAGATAAAGCCTGATAAGAGTCAAGCTGAGTGCTTCTTCTGCAAGAAGCTAGGGTACTAGAAGAGGAACCATCCTCAGTATATTGTCTTCTTGGATCCAAATAGGCCAAGAAAGAAGCAAGCTATTGCTAGGCAAGATATTTATATGATAACTCCTTGCAATTTTTCTATTTGTGATATTACTGACTGGGTATTGCATACTGGTAGCCCATACCATATTTGCAATTTGTTGTAGGGGATGTAGATCAGTAGAAGATTCGAGCAAGGTGAGAGGTTCCTGAACATTGGAGATAGAAGACCAATTCCAATTCTAGCATTAGAAATCTTATAGCTTATATTTGAATCTCATGCTATTGTTCTTAATGATTGTCATTTTTGTCCTAGTTTTTTTTAAAATGTCATTTCTATAGGCCTTTTGCCAAAGACAATTATGAGATTTCAATAAAGAAAGAATTTTATAATATCATTATGAATGATGTTACTATATTCTCTGGATATTTGAACAATGGTGTATACATGCTATTACAACCTGTTAGTGTAGTCTACTCCACTGGCAAGCACCTAGATTAGATAGTATGTTTGATATCTACTTATGACACTGTAGGCTAGGTCACATCAATAAGAATTGGATTAATAGATTGACTCAAGAGAAAATCTTCGAAGTCAGTGATTGTGAATCACTTCCAACCTATGAATCTTGTCTTCTTAGAAAAATGACCAAGTCACCTTTTACTGAAAAAGGTGAGAAAGCTACTAAGCTCTTAGGTTTAGTACATACTGATGCATGTGGACCTATGAGCACTAGTGTTAGAGGTGGATATCTCTACTTCTTCATTTTTACAGATGATCTATCCAAGTATAGATATGTCTATCTGATGAAATATAAGTTGAATTTATTTAAAATATTCAAATGATTTTGAAGTAAAGTAGAAAAACAAACTAGAAAGAGTATTAAAACTCTTTAATATGATCAAGGAGGAGAATACCTTTTTGATGAGTTTTTCACATATCTAGAAGAGGATGGGATTCTCTACCAATGGACTCCTCTAGGAACACCATATAATGGTGTGTCCGAAAGAAGGAATCGGACTCTGTTAGACATGGCCTGATCTATGATGGATTTTGCCAGCTTACCGATATCCTTTTGGTGATATGCACTCAAATCAGCTTGTTATCTATAAAATAGTATTTCAAGTAAATCTGTAATTAAAACTTCATATGAGATATGGATAGAGTGTAAGCTAGTACTTTCGCACCTTAGAATTTGGGGATGCCCGGCTTATGTAAAATGATTAATCATAGATAAACTTAGACTTAGGTCTGACAAGTGCACATTCATAGGGTACCCATAAGAGACCAAAGGATATATTTTCTATCGTGCTGAAGAACAAAAGATATTCATCAACCTTAAAGCAATCTTTTTAGAAAAAAAGTTCTTTAGTGAAGGAACTATTGCTTTTAAGGTTGATCTTGATAAAGTTCAACAGATAAAAAGATCGATACCAGTAACTAAACCTGAATCGAATTTGATTAAATCAAATTCGGAGTCCAATGTACCTGCATCATTAAGGCAATCCGATAGAGTACCATATCAACTGAACAGGTACTATGGTTTCTAGGTTCGGAATGGTGATCCCATTGAACTCGATGAGAATGATGAGGATCTGATCACCTATATGGATCTAATGCAGAGACCTAATTTTGAGAAATGGCTTGAGGTCATGAAATTCAAGATGGAGTCCATGAAGATCAATGATGTATGGATATTGGTTGATCTACCCAAAGGGGTTAAACCCATTGGGTGTAAATGGATCTTCAAAAGGAAGAGGGGCATAGATGGAAAGGTGAAGACCTATAAAGCCCATTTGGTTGCCAAGAGATTTTGTTAATGTTATGGTATTGACTATGACCAAACATTCTCCCCTATGGCAATGCTCAAATCCATTCGGATAATGCTTGCGATAGCTACCCATCTGGATTATGAGATCTAGCAGATAGATGTGAAGATAGCTTTCCTGAATGGAGAGTTGACCGAAGAGGTGTATATTACACAACTTATTGGGGATAAACCCACTCTTGCCAATGTTTGGTCGGAATGTCTTACCTTTGAATTGGCCCGCCCGATATTAACGGCCAGGGATGGGCTTCCACCGAATCTGTAAGAGAATGTCATCCACATACAGTACTAGGAATATCATTCCTAATTAAGAGAATGTCATCCACATACAATACTAGAAATATTATTGCTGGACCATTAGCCCACTTGTATATGCAGGACTCCTCTTCATTCTTAACGAAGCCATACATTTTGATTGTTCTATCAAATCATATGTTCCAGCTACGAGATGCCTACTTCAGTCCATAAATAGACCTTTAAAGCCTACACACCTTAGACTCATCTACGGATGTGAATCCTTCAGGCTATATCATATATATCTCTTTATCCAACTCTTCATTTAGGAAAGCCATTTTCACATTCATCTACTAGATTTTATAGTCCAGATGGACAGCAATGGCAAGCATAATTTGAATGGATTTGAGCATTGCCATAGGAGAGATCATCTCGTCATAGTCAATACCATAACATTGATGATATCCTTTAGCAACTAGACGGACTTTATAAGTCTTCACCTTTTTGTCTGCACCTCTTTTTCTTTTGAAGACCCACTTACATCCTATAGGTTTTACCCTTTCAAGTGGGTCAACCAATGTCCATACATCATTGACTTTTATGGACTTCATTTTGAATTTCATGGCCTCAAGCCATTTCTCAGAGTCTGATCTCTGCATTACATCCATGTAGGTGATCGGATCCTCATCATTCTCATCGAGTTTGATAGGATCTCCATTTCGGACCAAGAAACCATAGTATCTATCCGGTTGATGTGGTACTCTACCAAATCGTCTTAAGGATGCATCTATAATGGGTTTTGGTTCTGATGTAATTAGATCAAGCTTAGGTTCAATAACTTGTGTCTATTCTTTCACTTACCAAACTTCATCAAGCTCGACCTTAGAGGCACTAGTTCCTTCACCAAGAAACTCCTATTTTAAAAAGACTATCTTAAGACTAACAAACACTTTTTGCTCATCAATAAGGTAGAAGTAGTAACCTTTGTTTTCTTTTGGATAACCTATAAAACTACACTTATCAGACCTAGGTTCAAGCTTGTCTGTCATCAAAAGTTTGACATAAGCCAAACACCCCCAAACCCTAAGGTGTGAGAGCATTGGCTTATGCCCTATCCATATCTCATATGGTGTTTATTAATATATTTACTTGGAATCCTATTTAGAATGTAACAAGCTGACTCGAGTGTATATCCCCATAAGAAGATTGGTAAACCAGCAAATTCCATCATGGATCGAACCATATCCAACAAGGTTCGATTCCTTCTTTCAGGCACACTATAATGTTATGGTGTTCTACGAGGGATCCATTAGAAGAAAATCCCATTCTTTCCTAGATATGTCAGAAACTCATTGGAAAGGTAGTCACCTCCTCGGTCAGATTAAAGAATTTTAATACTCTTTCTAGTTTGCTTTTCTACCTAATTTTAAAATAGTTTGAACATTTTAAACGACTCCGACTTATGCTTCGTTAAATAGACATACCCATATCTTGATATATCGTCTGTGAAGATTATGAAGTAGAACTATCCACCTCTGGTACTTGAGTTTATGGGTCCATATACATCTAAATGTACTAGACTCAGGAGTTTAGTAGCTCGTTCATCTTTTCTAGTAAAAGGTGACTTGGTCATCTTACCAAGAAGACAAGACTCATAGGTCAGAAGTGATTCACAATCACTAACCTCAAGAATTTCTTCTTCAGCTAACCTGTTTATTCTATTTTTATTAATATGACCCAACCTACAATGCCAAAACTAGACTTCGGACACATCACTAATTCTAGGATGTTTATCGGAGGATTGAACCATATTAACAAGCATAGTTAATAAATAAATATTATTATTCAATCATCCAATAAAGATTGTAACATCATTCAAAATGATATTACAAAAATTTTTTTTATTGATATTTCATAACCATTCATGGCCAAAAGGCCTACAGAAATGACATTCATTAAGAATAACTTTATTTGAATTGATTACAAGGTTTATGATTCATAAAGCTTGAATTGGAACTTGTCTTCCATCTCCAACGTTCAGAAATCTCTGATCTTGATCAAATCTCCTACTGACCTGCAAGACCTGCAAAGAATTATAAATATGACAAAGACTTTTAGTATCTAATACCTAGCAGCAGAATTCAATAAGAAAAAATTGCAAGGTGTTATCATATAATTACCTTGCCCAGCAACCACTTGCTTCTTTCATGGCCTATTTGGGTCCTAGGAGGCAATGTACAGAGGATAGTTTCTCTTCCAGTGCCCCTGCTTCTTGTAGAAGAAGCACTCCACCTAGCACTGGTCAGGCTTGCACTGCTTGGTCTTATCCTATGCAGTCGTTCCGACATTAGGCTGCACCTTCTTGTTCTTCTTCCCTTTCTTAAAGGATCGACAACCAGAAGAAGACCCTCCCACTACATTCACCATCTTCTTGTGAAGTTGGTGATCCTTCTCAAAGTTCTGCGGCAACCCCAACAAGCTATGATAGTTGACTACAGGCTTTATCATTCTAAAATGAGTCAGAAAAGGAAGGAAGGACTTGGAAAAGAAATTAAGGATCGCATCCTTATCGAGCTTCTCGTGTAGGAAAAAACCCAACTTTCTAAGGTGCTTATCTCAATCATATGCAACACATAATTAGTGACAGAGGCCCCATCCCTCATCCGAGCATTGAAAATGGTACAACTTATTTTGTGCCTTTCAACATCGTCAGGCGTGCTAAAGGAGTTGTTCAACATTTGAAGCATCTCCTATGGCTAAGCATTTTCGAACCTGCGGCTGAACTCATTGTTCATTGCTGCCAGCATTATGTACCGAGCGGTGGTGCGATCATGAGCCACTTCTAGTAAGTGTCTCGTACCGCTCTTCTAGCATTCGAAGCTAGCTCCTCAAGTGCTAGATCCATTACTATATAAAGGATCCGCTCATACTCCAGGATGATTTTCAACTTACGATACCAGCTATCAAAGTTGGTTCTCATTAGTTTATTATTGTCTAACAATGATCAGAGCGATAGGTTAGTGGCCATTTCTGCATAAAAAAGAAAATCAAATCTAATTAGTATATGAATCAATTATCCTAAAGACTTGGATTTTAGTCTAAAGGTTCTTCCACTATTTTATGCAAATTGGTAGCCTTTACCTCAAATTCGAGGAATTACTTTAATTTCTTAGTGGGTAATAGAGTTCACAAACTACACACGAGTCCAACTTTGGTTGGTCAACCCATGTGCATGTATGGATAGATTCAAAATCAATTATTTATCTAAACAACTCCTAGTAATACTGATTTTGCCCCGAAGACCTAATTAGTAGGCTTTGGCCTCCACTAAAAAAGTTCAATTAGGTCCAACCATTAACATGACTATATTTGGTCTTATCTAACCAATGAATGATCAGGTCCGACTTTGGTCGGCCAACCTAACCACCATCAGAAAGATTTAACCAAATCATTATTTTATGAATGATAATTTCATTAGTCAACAATCACCAAGCATTTGGGCCTCCAATGATCATTATGTCGAGAATGCGTGCTCTTC
The DNA here is from genome assembly GCA_006176705.1 of Cocos nucifera. Lineage (NCBI taxonomy): Eukaryota > Viridiplantae > Streptophyta > Magnoliopsida > Arecales > Arecaceae > Cocos > Cocos nucifera. The sequence goes on along the minus strand of QRFJ01003715.1, from coordinate 72,130 downwards.
CCACATAGATCGGCGTGGCTGCCGGTGATTAGCCAAGCAACAAGGAAGTACTTCTCAGAGATTTCTATGGTAACACGATCAAACAATTCAAGGAATCGAGAAGAAGAAAAGAAAAGAATTTTGAGAGAAAAGAGGTTTTATTCAGTATATTTCAGCCTCTTTACATCCTTGACATGTTTTCAATATATATACTTTACAAAGGGTTAAGCCCAAGCTCATAGAAAAATTTTTCAAACCCAAACAACTCACATACACAAAATAATAACCCACGAAAATTGAGCCAGCCTAGTTTTAGACTGAGTCGGCTAATCTGCAACTGGGTCAGCTCAGTCCCAGACTGAGCCAACCTAGTTGTGTATCATGCCAATAGTCCAAAAATATTGCTTTCTATCTGAATTTTCCTCTGAGATCTAGCCGACCCAGTCCTGGACTGAGCTGGCCTACTTCCCAACTTAGCCAGCTCAGTCTTAGGGTGAGCCAGCCCAATTTCTGAACTTTGCTAGAAGAGCTGATTTCTCTTCCGACTCGCTTCCGTCTTTCCATGACCTATCTTCTCATGTTTTCAAGACTTGGGAGTGCCACTTCTGAGCTCACATTCTCTACCTTGGTGCTTCCAAGTCCTTGTGAACTCTTCTCTTCTCAATAGATCCATCCGTGCCACACATCTCTAAAAGCTATCTCTGGAGAGTACCTTCATGAGTGTACCAGACTGATTCTCTTTATTATGGACCTTCATCAGTTCTAGTTCACCTTTCTCCACCAGCTCTCTGATTCTATGGTACCTCACGTCTATATGCTTTGTGCGCGCATGATAGACTGGATCCTATGCCAACAATAGAGCACTTTGACTATCACTGAACTATGTAACCTTGCTCTGCTCCACCCCCAACTCATCAATCAGCCTTCTAAGCCAAAGGGCTTCCTTTGCAGCCTTCGTTATCCCAATATACTCGACCTCTGTGGTTGTTAAGGTCATGATTGACTGAAGGGTTGATCTTCAAGACATCGGTCCACCATATACGCAGAAAAGGTATCCAGTAGTAGACCTCCTTATATCAAGATCACCAGCATAATTTGCATCAATAAATTCTTCTAGAGGATCTGAACCTTCACACATCTTCACAGCTTATTCTCTAAATCCTTCCGGCTGCCCACCAAATACCAAACCATAATTTCTTATTCCATGTAGATATCTCAATATCCATTTCAATGCTTTCCAGTATTTCTTCTAGGGTTAGCCATGTATCTACTAACCATGCTCACTGCATGTGCTATATCTGATCTATTGCACACCATAGTATACATCATACTGCCTACAGCATTTGCATAAGAAACTCATTCCATATGCTCTCTCTCCACTTCTGATTGGAGGCTCTGTAACTTGGAGAGAGACATATGGCTCGGCAATGGCGTCTTTGTAGGTTTGGCATTCTCCATCCCAAACCTCTCTAGAGCCTTCTGGACATACTTCCCTTATGACAAATGGAGCACTCCTTTGCACCTATCTCTGCAAATCTCCATTCCAAGGATTTTCTTAGCTGAACCCAAATTCTTCATCTCAAACTCAGATGATAATATCATTTTCAACCTTTTCACATCATCCATGCTTCTACTGGCTATGAGCATATCATCTACATATAATAACAGGTACAGGGCATCCTCCTCATCTATATCCTTGACATAGAGACAACAATCATGTTCACATCTGCTGAAACTCAGGCTCAAGATAAAGCTATCAAACCTTCAATACCACTGACGAGGGGACTGTTTCAAGCCATACAAAGACTTTCTGAGTAAACACACCTTTTCTTCCTATCCCATCTTCATGAAACCATCGGGCTACTTCATGTAGATTTTTTCCTCTAAATTCCCATGAAGAAAAGCCGTCTTCACATCTATCTATTCCAATTCCATGTTATGTTGTGCCACCAGCGATAGCAAAACTCGAATAGATGTATGACACACCATAGGAGAGAAAATTTCTGTGTAGTCAATCCCTTTCCTTTGTGAGTATCCCTTTGCTACCAGCCTTGCTTTGAATCTGACTCCACCTTGGTTTGAAGGTGTTTCTTTCTATGTGAACACCCACTTTGAGCCAATAGATCAAGCATCCTCTAGAAGATCTACCAGCTGCCATGTCTAATTCTTCTCAAGTGATTCCATCTCCTCCATCATGGCCTGTATCCATGAATCATGATCCTTACTCTCTATGGCCTCTGCATAATTCTCTGGATCTCCATTAGCAATGATGAGTGCATATGAGATAAGCTCATCAATGCCATATTTGATCGATCTTCTTATAGTACGCTGGGGCTTGTGCAAAGTTACTTCCACTAGCACATCTCTGTCTAATGTCTATGGCTGCTCCTACACATCTATCTAAACTGTCGGCCCTCCATGCTGATTTTCAATCTAAGAGAATACTTTTCTACCCAGCTCCACCTCAATAGGAATACTTTTATAAGTGGATGTAACCAGCATGCCATCATTCTCTAACTGGCCACCACTATTTACCTCTGTTTCCCTAGTTCCATCTATCCCAGACCTCCTCAAGATGCTCTTCTTATCAAAGATAATGTCCCTACTGATCACTGACTTCTATGCCTGAGAGTCCCACAGTAGGTACCCCTTGACTCCTTATGGATACCCTATGAATGTCATCTTTTGAGATTTTGGATCCAATTTGCTCCTCTCGGTTGCCTCCACATGTGCATAGACTGTGTAATCAAAGACTTTCAAATGGCCAAGCTCCACCTTCTTTTCACTCTAGACCTCCTTTAGAATGCCTCCATTCAGCTTATAATGAGGGGACCTATTCACAAGAAAATAAGAAAAAGTTAGAGCATCACCCTAGAAAAACTTTGGGAGTGATGTCTATAGCCTCAAACTCCATGCCTTCTTGATCAGTATCTGGTTCATCCTTTCCATGACACCATTCTATTAGGGAGTCATCTTCACCATGTAATGGTGCTTGACGCCATTTTCCTCACAGTACTTTCTGAACTCTAGGCTAGTATACTCCCCTCCATTATCTGACCTTAGACACTTCATCTATCTTCCTGACTTCTTCTCTACTTCAACTCTCCAAGCTCTGAATCGGGCAAACACCTCTGATTTTTCTCTGATCAGATAAACCCACACCTTCCTTGAGAAATCATCAATGAAAGTAACAAAGTATTTTATCCTACCTCTAGCTGATATAGGAGTTGGTCCCCACACATCCGAGTGTACTAAATCTAGCACTCTCTCGCTGCACTTGGTACTTCTGACAAACTTCACCCTATGCTATTTGCCAAAGATGCATGGCTCACAAAGATCTATGCCCTCCTTCTTCAAGGCTGGGATCATACCTCTTCTGCTTAGTTTAGTGAGCCCATGGTCACTCATATGATCCATCCGATAGTGCCACAATTGATATAAAATCTGCTTCTTCTGTGCCGCTGCTAGCACCTCTGTACTATCATTTACCACTGAGTCTTCCATTCCGTAAAGATTGTTGCTCAGTCTTCTACCTCTCATCACCACCAAAGCTCTATTAGAAATTTTCAGACATCCACTCCCAGCCTGGCTACTAAAAGCATAACCCTGCTCCTCCAAGTAGCCCAAAGAAATTAAATTCTTTTTCAACTTCGGTACATGCCTAATATTTGATAATGTAAGAATGATCCCATCGTATATCCTCACCCTGATAGAGCCAATTCCAGTTACTTTGCATGGGTGATCATCTCCAAGGCTGGCACTTCCACCATTAACCTTTTGGTAGGTAGCAAACCACTCTCGATGAGAAGTATAGTGGTGCGAGCATACTGAATCCAATATCCATATAGTATTATACTCTGTGGATCCATCTGATACAACTAGCAGGTCTTCTCCACTACTCATAGAAGCTATATCATCTTTCTTGCTGGCCTTTTCTTTTTTTGATCTCAAAAGGGGATAATCTCTTCTTAGTTGTCCAGACTGATGACATTTATAATATTTCAATATCATCTTCCTCTGATCATGAGACTTTGACCTGCCCTTGGATTTTCCTCTTATCTTCTCCTTTGATCTTTCCTATCTTTCATTCACAGCCAAGATCTCAAACTTAGGGTCTTCCTTGTAGACTTTTTTCTTTACTCATTTGATCTAAGCACACCAACAACCTCTTCATAATTTAGGGTCTCCTTTTCATAAACTAAAGTTGTTATGAGACCGTCATACGAACTTGGGAGAGAACATAATAGCAGCAATGCCCGATCCTCCTCGTCGATCTTCACATCCAAACTCATCACCTCAGAACACACATAATTGAACCTTTGGATATGTGCAATAAGATCTCCGCCTTCAAGCATCCTCAGACTATACAGCTATTTCTTCAACCATAGCTTGTTCGTCATGTTCTTCTCCATACATGTGTTCTTCAGTCTCTCCCAGAGCTCCTTTATCGTAGTTTCTACGCAAACCTTGAGCAAAATCTGATCGACCAAGCACATTCGGATTGTGCTAAAAGCAATTTCCTCCAACTCTTTCCAATCCTCAGCACTGATCTTTTCTGATCTTTCTTTTGTAAAGACCTTGTAGATCCTCTGCTGAACCAACAAGTCCTTTACTCTTTATTTCCATAGGGTAAAGTTACCCTTGCCATCAAACTTCTCAAAATCCATCTTGAATCCACTTAATCCCATGACTTCAAACAAGTCAAGAACAAATCCCTAACACCCTTCATGATCTCACACACCAGCAAAACTATCCTTCAAAGAAGATCTAACTAGCCCTAGATCTTCTTTCCAAACTTCTGTATCACCATTCCTCCATGTAAACAATCTTCACCTTAATCTAGAGACAACCACAAAGCAAACTAAAAGTTTTAGGATAAAACCTAATGTAACATATCCTAGATGTAGTAAATCTTAGGTATCTTTCTTTCTTCCACACAAAATCGCTCTGATACCAATTATCAGGAATGCACGCTCTTCCCATATGGATCGACGTGGCCATCGGTGATTAGCCAAACAAGGAAGTACTTCTCAAAGATTTCTACGAAAGCATGATCAAATAATTCAAAAAATAGAGAAGAAGAGAAGAAGAGATTTTTAGGAGAAAAGAGCTTTTATTCAGTATATTTTAGCCTCTTTACATTTTTGACCTATTTTCAGTATATATACTTTACAAAGGGTCAAGCCCAAGCTCATAAAAAATCTCAAACCCAAACAACCAACGTACACAAAATAATAATCCATGAAAATTAAGCCGACCTAGATTCAGACTGAGTTGGCTAACCTGCGACTAGATCAACTCAGTCCTAAACTGAGCCAATCCACTTGTGTACCATGCCAATAGATTGAGCCAACCCACTTGTGTACCATGCCAATAGCCCAAAAATGCTACTTTCTATTTGAATTTTCCTCTGAGACCTAGCCGACCTAGTCCTAGACTAAGCCAGCCTAGTTTCCAACTTAGCTGGCTCAGTCTTAGGATGAGCCGATCCAATTTCTGAACTTTGCTAAGAGAGCTATTTCTCTTTTGGCTCGCTCCCATCTTCCCATGACCTGTCTTCTCATATTTTCAAGACTTGGGAGTGCCACTTTTGAGCTCACACATTATACTAATGAACCCATTATCACTAAACTTAATGGGAGGCTATGATTTAGTTTTCTATATAACTATTTCATTTTTAAGAATCTAATAATTTTAGAAGATTTAATTAATATATTTTAAGAAGAGGAAGAAATTCAGTGAGCCAATTTCGATCCTCCCATTGACTTTACAAAGTCAGATAAAAAAAAAATCTAATCTAGGCTGGTATTAGGAGCACCTAAATTAGTCAGACTGATTTACTTAATTGACATGGGTGAGCCCAAATCACCAAGTGGTCTAATCAAAATCTAATTCACCAGGATGGCTAGGGAGATCAGTGGAAGGGATATGCCATTAACTCATCAAAGATCGAATCAATACGAGTAGCTCCCAATTAAATACCACTGATCAAAGTGTTAAACTTACCTTAGACACCATCCGATTTATTAGTTTCAATTTGACCAACCTAGTAATTTTGGGTTCGACCACAGCCATGAATCAAGTCCATTTGATCCTCGTTAAAGGCATGGACTTGACCAACTACAACTATTATAATTGAGTCTATAGAGTCCTTGATCTAATCTGAATTAACATTTAATTAGATTTGATTAACTACTCTAAATTAGTCAATTCTTTAACTAACCTTAGGTCTAGCTCAATTTATGGACCTAATTCATCTAACCCAATAACCCACAAGTTTATGATTAATGAGTTAGGATCTTAATTCATAATTCTAGATACTAAATCATTTCACTTAATTTTAATTAAGTTTATGGGCTGAGGATTAGGGTTTGATATTTTGAAAATATTTTTTAAATTTTGAAAGGTTCTTTATAACTTGGCATTGTTCACCAATTGAGTCGACTCACTTCAAAATTGAATCGGCTCAATTCACAAACAACACTAGTTGTAGGATTTAATTTGAAACTATGTATAATACATAAAAATCATGAATCAAATTAGATCTAATCTAAACTCTTATTCATGATTAAAATTAGATAAAAATCATATAATCAAATCATAAAATTATTAGATCAAATCCAAAATTTTATAATTTAATGATCCAGATCAATACCTACCAGGACAACCTACACTATAGGGGGTAAACCCTACAATAGGATAATGTACGGTCCACGCAATCATAATTTTAATTTTTAGATCTAATTAATTAGATTATTAGATTAATATTTAGATCAAATCTAAATTATCAATCTAAATATATAAGCATATCATGTTTAGCAAAATCTGACTCTGATACCATTTGTAGAATGCAGTGTAGGGTTTGCCGTGCTACTTTCGAAAAATTTTTTAAGCATAGAAAAGATGCAGTAGAAGAAGTAATTAATCTAATTAATTACTTACTGATAATATCAAAATATTAAATCCTGCACTAAGGATCTAAACATAATATGCATGCATTCATATAGATCTGAAAAATAAAACTATGCAGCAAACTATTTCCTATATTAATGTGTTCAGAACATAATACCTTTTTTGCGAGTAGTAGATCACCGTAGAGTAGTAGATCACCATAATCTGATCATCATCGAGGAGGTCCACTAGTCAAGACGTAGCCACACAGATGTTTGATCTCCATGAATCATCCACACGAGGCTCTTGATCCTGATTGGCTCCCCGCGAGTGATAGCTCGACACGTGAGACTTTTAGGGGCTATTTTGATTGAATGACTTTGATCTTTGTCTACCAGCTTCACAGATGCTCTGGATTATTGGTAGACATAATAGAGAGGTAGTGGAGGTTCTCTCTAAAGTTTCGTAGGCTTTGGACGCTCATAGCTCACGCAATATCTTCCCGAACCCTAGGTCAAATACCTAGGGCTGCACTCAATGAAAACCCTGCGCTACCCCCTCTCTAATTATTTTCTCTTCGAGAATTTTAAAATATTTTTCTCATGCACACCAAGGCTCCCAAAAGTCCTCTACTTTATTTCAGATTTTTTGCACACATCCCAAAATCTCCCCTTTTTATTTTGTGCCAAACAGTGTCACATAAGCATGGGAAGATGAGGACAAGTTGGTTGCTAGTTTTGAATTCAAATCTCATTTTAATCCAAAAATTCAACCAACTTAATTTAAACTTAATTGGGACATGGAAAGAAGTTGTGCACCCACTCTTCAGCAAAGAAAAGTCAACGAGAAACCCCTTTCACATGGAGATAATAAGCGCACAAAAGTTTAGGTGGTGCAGGGATAAGATATGGTTGTTGCTGATCCAAATTCAAACTCTTTTTGAATTTGGATGGCAACTAACCATAACTTATCCCTTGAGGACGTGGAAAGACTAGTCAAAACCTCTTATGTGCATGGGAGAAAAGTTATGAGAGAATTTAAATGGGGCATGGGGTTAAATATGGCACATGGGAAGACTAGTCAAACTAGTCTTTGAATTCTAAACTTCAACCAACTGAACCAACCTAATCAAAATTGGTCAGGTCCAACTAGACTAGATTAAACCAAATATAATTAGGCTTAATTAGACTCAATTAAATGCTAATAAAATTAAAAATTGATCAAGCACAACCCCTGATCAAATTAGGGATCAAACCTCCTCGGCGATTAGGTCATCTCATAACCTAATCGGGTCAAACCCAACTAAATCCAATTCAATTGGACTTGAACCAAAAATAATTACTCAATCAAATTGAGTTAATTAGTGATCAAATCACTAATTAAATCTCTCATAAATATAGAGTTTAAATTTGATGGGTATCCAGACAATAGAGTCCATCGATATGAAACCCTGATCGAAGAGTCCCAAACCAGTGGGACTCTTGACCTCGATGCCCGAAATGAGTGGAACTTGTGGTCACAAAGTCCAGACTCTCAATTATAGAGTCCTATATAGATAGGACTCAGAGTCTTAGCCTAGTAGGACTCTTGGTCAAAGAATCTCAGTCTAGTGGGACTCTTGACCATAGAGTCCTAGCTCGATGGGACTCTTCAATAGCCATCAAATTAGGTAGGAACATCTAGTGTGTGTGACTCTGCAGGTTTGAACCTAAGCTAGTAGCACAAGAACTACTTCCTATACTAATCGATGTGATAATCTAGCAATGGTACTCGACGTTCGGATAGATCAAATAGTCGCAATCACAACATTCAAAACCTACGCGAATATGGTTACCGTATATTAATTTCTATGACCTTTGTCCATAGGATGACTTTAGGATTTGACTATCAACCCTAGAAGATACATCCAAATCATGTCTCAAAGCAATTAGTCCTGTGACCCCTCATAAGGACTACCCTAGTCAAGACATTGCTAAATTGAAACACCATTTAACACAACTCTTGAATCCAGGACTGGTCAATCTCATCTTGATACATGCTCCAACTCCTTAAGTTCTTGATTATGCCCAAAAATCTTCCGTCATTGAATTAAAAATTCAGCTAGTCCAGCACCAAAGCATAGTGAGTTGCTTGAAAGTCACCATGGTGATCTCAGATCAGAGGGATATTTATACCCATATTTCATCGGAGCTAATCTTGATAGGAGAAAAGCTTCGAAGTTGGTCACATTCAGTATAGATGTACCCATACATCTTACTTGCATTCCATACCAATTTTTCAAAACTCCTTGATTACGAAGACAACCAATCTATATGGCATACAATGACCTATACTCGATAAAGGTTATCATCTTTAGTAACAACATATCATTTGGTCATGAATAATTTAAGGACTAAATGATAAATCCTTCTTTGTTGAATCTAGATAGTCCTAAGAACTTTGTCACAACACATGAGTTTATTAGAAGATAACAGAATTTATGATGAAAAACATCAAAATAACTCTTGCTAATTTATAATTCATATATAATTATAAAAGTATAGTCCAACCATCAATAGGCTGATGATTGGCTTTAGGATACATTTTCAACACTGCTTCCATGATGGAATCTGCTATCACCATCTACTTGGAACTCTTCCAGCTAATAGCTCCATCATTGCATATAAACAAACTTTCAGATGTTGACTTTCAATCATCTATATCAAACATAAAATTTGAGTCTGTATAACCTAGGACTTAGAGTTCTCCATTACCAAAGACTAGAAACATATCCTTAGTTCTTCTTAAGTACTTAAGGATACATTTTACCGAAGTCCAGAGCTCTTCATCTAGATTTGATTGATACCTACTCGTGACACTCATAGCATGGACAATATCAGGTCGTGTACATAGCATGGCATACATGAGGCTCCCTATTATCGAACCATAAGAGATCTTGCTCATGCATTCAATCTCCTCAGGTGTGCTAGGGCATATTTTTTTGGAGCGATGAATGCCATATCTAAAGAGTACTAAACCTCTTTTAGAGTTTTCCATATTAAACCTCTTTAGCACCTCCTCTATATACATCTTCTGTGAGAGACCCAGCATCCTATTCGATCTATCACTATAGATCTTAATTTCTAGAATAAAAGATGCTTCTCCTAAGTCTTTCATAGAGAACTTCTTAGATAACTATATTTTGACTGCAGTCAACATGAAAATATCATTTCCAATTAGGAGGATGTCATCCACGTATAGTATGAGAAAGACAATAGCACTCCCACTGACCTTTTTAAAAACACAGGGCTCCTCCTCATTTTTGATGAATCCAAATGATTTGATTATATCATTGAAATGAGCATTTCAGCTTTGAGATGCTTGCTTAAGTCCATATATGGACCTTTGCATCTTGCATACCTTGTGATCGTTATCACTGAATGTGAAATCTAGTGGCTGTTCCATATAGATATCTTTATCAAGATATCCATTTAAGAATATCATTTTCACATCCATCTGCTATATTTTGTAATCAAAATAGGTTGCAATAGCAAGTAATGTGCGAATGGATTTGACTATGGCTATTAGCAAAAAAGTATCCTGATAGTCAATGCCTTCGTGCTGGCTATATCCTTTCATTATGAGCCTTGCTTTGAATGTCTCTACATTCCCATCGGCACCTATCTTTCTCTTGAAGATCCATTTACAATCAATAGGTACTATACCTTCAGGTGGATCTACTGTTGCTCCAAGAATTAATTTTGATGATTATAAAGCATTTGAGGGGATTACTAATGAATTTGGCTTAAAAAAAGATTTTTCATATTTCAGAGGCAAAATTATAATTTTATCAAATTTTGATTTGAGAGCCTCAAGGGCAAGTATAAAAGATTTTTAATCCTTTGGAGGAAGTTCCATGATTTTTGGATGCATATTTTTGGAGAAAATCAAGTTTGAAGCAAAAGGGTCGACCCCTAGGTCTATCCCTGTTGAAACGGGCTATTTGGCACACTGTCTCTATGCCAAGGGTCAACCTCTACTGTTTCGAAGGCAAAAAATATAAAATAATTGATTTTTTGAATTCTATCTCAGAGATCGACCTCGAGGTCGACTCCTGTGCCAGAGGTCGACCCATGAGTCGACCCCTGTGATGAAAATCTTATGCAATGGCTAGTTTTATCCTATTTTAGTAGCTTTTAATGCCTTCTTTAAGATCTCCAATGGCTACAAATCTTATCCAGGATCCTCTCCTCCATCTTTTGAAGATTTAAAAGGCTATAAAAAGAGGAAACTATAAGAAATTTTATCACATTCAATTCAGCCCTAAGCTAAAAGTCCTCTTTAAGAAAAGCAGCTTTCATTTTCAAGTTCACCAACCTCTCAAGAGCTTATTCAAGTCTCCAACAACCTTGAGAGAAATTAGAAAAGCATGCTCCATTATTGTGTAAAGCATTCTTAAGATTTTATTTGCTTATTAAGGGAGCTAAATTTATATTTGATTGTCATTAACTCTTATACTCTGCTTTATTATTTTGATTCAAGTTTTGAGAGGATTCCAAAACTTGAGAGGATTGATCCAAACCTTAAATCGAAGTGTGTAGAGTTGGCTTGTACTCGAGAAACAAGTGTGCTAGCTTGGCATAGCTAAGGTCGGAGGTACCGACATTGTATTTTGGTTGAATATGTTTAGTGATTTTGAATTCTCATGTAGGAGCTTGGAGAGTAGATGTAGGTACAAGAAAAGTACTGAACCACTATAAATCTTTATTATTTGTGGTGTGCTTGCTGTCTTTCTTTTCTTAGTTTATTAAATTTTTTTTTTCTAATTTTTTATATATTTATCTAATCTAAATTGCTTCACACACACTACTTGCATATCATCATTTAATCTTGACAACTTTAAATTAGAATTAAAATTGTAAAAACCCAATTCACCCCCCCCCTTTTGAGTGCATAGCTAGGCAACAAGTGGTATTAGAGCTTGGTGCTCTAGTCCTACTTTGATTTGACCATCAAAGATCCAAAGATCTATGGCAACCCATGTTCGTATTTTTCTAGCCGAGGGGCAGTCTACAAATCGACCTTCACTTTTTAATGGATCAAACTATACCTATTAAAAAGCTCAGATGAGAACATTAATACAAGCACTTGACTATGATATGTGAAGTATCATAGTTAATGGACCACACACATCCACTAAGATAATTGATGATGTGAAATCAACCAAACCCGAAAGAGAATGGGATGAGATTGATAAGAAAATGGCTTAACTCAATGCAAGAGCCATGAATATTTTATATTTTACTTTAGATGCTAATGAAATTAATTGCATTTCAACATGCATATCGACTAAGAAAATATGGGATAGGTTAAAAGTAACTCATGAAGGCACTAATCAAGTTAAGGAGTCAAAAATTAACATGCTTGTGCATAAATATGAACTTTTCAAAATGGAGCATGAGGGATCAATAACTAAAATATTTACTAGATTTATGGATATTATAAATGATCTTAAAAGTCTTGGCAAGTTTTATTCTAATAGTGACCTTGTGAGGAAGATTCGTAGGTCTTTGCCAAGGACATGGGAGGCTAAAATGATAGCAATCCAAGAAGCCTAAGATCTAAATATTTTATCCTTGGAAGAGCTTCTAGGATCACTAATGATGCATGAGCGAAGCATGAAATAACATCAAGAAGATGTCAAGAAAAAGAAGACAATAGCCCTCAAATCCACTACTCAACAAGATGAGGAATCCGATGAAATGAAAGATGAAGAACAAGATGAAGAAATAGCCCTCATCATAAAAAAGTTCAAGAGATTTTTGAAGAAAAAATAAGAGATGAGGAAGAGGCCACCTACCAAAAGGGAGCATAGCAAGGAAAAGGATAGGGAGCAGTCCCTTATTTGCTAGGAATGTAAGAAGCTGGGGCACTTTAGGTTTGAATGTCCTCAACTTAAAAATATTTTCAAGAAATACAAGAAAAAGGCTATGGTGGCAACATAAAGTGACAGTGACGACTCAAGCTCCGAAGAGGAAGAAGCTCATGAACAAGCCAACCTATGCCTTATAGCACATGAAAATGAGATAAGTGCTGAAATCTCAAATGAATTTATATTTGAAGAACTTCAAGAAGCCTTCTATAATTTAGTAGATGATTTAAAGAAGTTAGGAAATAAAAATACAAAACTAAAATTAAAGAATCAAGTCTTGCTAAAAAAAAATGAAACTATCATAAGTGAAAAACTAGTCTTAACTCAAGAGAATCTAAATTTAAAAAATAAAATCGACAAGCTAAAATTGGTAGTTGAAAATTTTACTTTAAGTTTAAACAAACTTCATATGATTCTTAAAAATCAAAAGGATGTTTATGATAAGGCTGGTCTAGGCTATAACCCTCTAAGAAAATAAAAATTTCTAAAAAATATTTTTATAGATTCATAAAGCAATAAATTTTTAAATGTTACTTGCTTTAAATATGGTAAACTAGGATATAAATCTTATACATGTTTCTTTAATAATTTAAATATAAAAAAAATATGAATTCCAAAAGGAACTATTATGACTAACCTTAAAGGATCCAAGAAAACTTGGGTACCTAGAGTAAGAACTTGATTTTGCATGTAGGTGTATTTTGCATTCAAAGAAGAAATTGAAGATGGCATCTTGATAGCAGATGCTCAAGACATATGATTGGTGATGAGTCCCAATTCATCATGTTTGATGCTAAAAGTGGAGGAATGGTCACCTTTGGAGACAATGGCAAAGAAAAGATTATCGGTATATGTAGTATTGGTATTACTCTCTCAAAGTATATTTAAAATATTTTATTAGTAGATGGTTTGAAATACAATCTCTTAAGCATTAGTCAACTTTGTGACAAGGGTTACAACATTATTTTTTAATCTTCATTACGCATTGTAACTAGTCCTAATGATGATGGCATTAAGTTTGTTGGACATAGACATGGTAATGTTTATATGGTAGATTTGGATGATCTTTCTATGATAAACATGAAATGTTTAGTAGTTATGAATGTCAAAATTAATGAGACTAGTTGGCTTTGGCACTGTAGGCTTGCACACATTAGTATGCATTCACTTTCAAAGCTTATAAAAAAAAAATTAGTTATCGATTTACCAAAATTGAACTTTAAAAAAAATAAAATTTGTGATGCATGCCAACTAGGTAAATAAACTAGAGTTTCATTCAAATCTAAGAATATTGTTTCAACTTCTAAGCCATTGGAACTATTGCACATGGATTTGTATGGTCCTATAAGAACAACAACTTAGGTGGAAAATGTTATGGTTTTGTAATCATCGATGACTACTCACGTTTTACATGGATTTTCTTTTTGGCACACAAAGATGAAACTTTTCATATTTTCTCAAAGTTTTATCGAAAAGTTACAAATAAAAAAGGATTTTCAATTCAAAGCATTCGAAGTGATCATGGAACCAGATTTAAAAACCAAGATTTTGAAAAAATTTATGATGAAAAAGGAATCATCCATAATTTTTCAATACATAGGACACCCCAACAAAATGGGATGGTAGAAAAGAAAAATAGGACTCTAGAGAAAATGGCCCATACCATGCTATGTTAAATCAACCTCCCAAGATACTTTTGGATAGAAGCAATTAACACGACATGTTACATCTTAAACCATGCCCTAATCTGACCAATTTTAAAAAAAACATCTTATGAGCTTTGGAAAGGAAGAAAACCTAACATTGCATATTTTTATATTTTTGGTTATCGATGTTTTATTTTGAGCAATGGTAAGGAAAAACTAAAAAAATTTGATGCAAAATCTGATAAAGCTATTTTTCTTGGTTACTCCTCTTCTAGTAAAGCTTTTAGAGTATTTAACAAAAGAACCTTAGTAGTAGAGGAGTCAATACATGTTATTTTTGATGAGACTAATGATCTTCCATTAAGAAAGAGTGAGGGTATTGATGATGTAGATCCTCTTATAGAAGGGATGAAGGAGATTATCCTAAAGGATTCAACAATTCAAAATGAAAAGGATCATAAAGACAAGCAAGAAAATGAGAATAAAGAATAACAAGAACAACCTCAAGGTACAAATGATCTTCCAAAAGAATGGAGGTATGTTCACAATCATCCTAAAGAACTAATTATTGGTGATCCTACACATGAGATAAGAACTCGCTCTTCACTTAAAGATGCATACAATCATTTTGCATTTGTTTTTCATTTTAAACCTAAAACCATAGATGAAGCCAAAAAAGACTATAATTGGATAAATGCAATGCAAGAGAAACTTAATCAATTCGAAAGAAATAATGTTTGGACCTTAGTATCAAGATCTAAAAATCATCCAATAATTAGCACAAAATGGATATATAGAAATAAATTGGATGAAAATGGAAATATAATTAGGAATAAAGCAAGATTAGTTGCCAAAGGTTATAATCAAGAAGAGAAAATTGATTTTGATGAGACCTTTGCACCTGTTGCAAGACTAGAAGCAATTTGATTTTTACTCACTTATGCATACTTTATGAATTTCAAGTTATTTCAAATGGATGTTAAAAGTGCTTTTCTAAATAGATATATTGCTGAAAAAGTTTATGTAGAACAATCTTTCGATTTTGAAAATTATGCTTTTCCAAATCATGTTTTCAAATTAAACAAAGCATTATATAATTTAAAACAAGCACCTAGAGCTTGGTATGAAAGATTAAGTAAATTCTTGCTTAATAATGGGTTTTCAAGAAAAATTGTAGATACAACTCTTTTCATTAAAAGAAATCATGATGACATCTTAGTAATACAAATATATATTAATGACATTATATTTGGGTCTACTGATGAAACTTTATGTCAAGATTTTGCTAAGATCATACAGGAAGAGTTTCAGATGAGCATGATGGGTGAACTAACGTTCTTCCTCAAACTTCAAATCAAACAAATAAAGGAAGGGATCTTTATCATCCAAAGCAGGTATACAAAAGAGCTACTTAAAAGATTTAGGATGGAGAGCTCCAAAGCCATTGGTACACCCATGAGTCCATCATGTAAGCTTGACAAGGATGAAGAAGGTAAAAGTATTGATACAAAAGTCTATAGAGGCATGATAGATTCTTTATTATATTTAACTGCTAGTAGATCAGATATCATATTTAGTATTTATTTATGTGTACGATTTCAATCTAATCTAAAAGAATCACATTTAAATGCTATAAAAAAAATTTAAATACCTAAAAGAAACTCAATTCATAGGTTTATGGTACTTTAAGAATTTATCAATCGATTTAATTGGATATTCAGATGCAGACTTTATTGGACGTAGATTAGATAGAAAAAATACTAGTAAAACTTGCCAATTTTTAGGAGTTAACTTAATCTCTTGGTTTAGCAAGAAGCAAAATTTGGTAGCATTATCTACGGTTAAGGCCGAATACATTACAGTCGAAAGTTATTGTATACAAATCTTGTGGATTAAGCAACAATTTGAGGACTTTGGCATCAAACTAAATAAAACTTTCATAAGATGTGATAATACTAGTGCCATAAATCTATCTAAGAATCCAATTCAATACTCTAGATCAAAATACATTGAAATAAGATATTATTTCATAAGAGAGCATGTTCAAAATAAAGATATACTTCTTGATTATATTTGTACTAAAAAATAATTGACTGATATTTTTACTAAGGCCTTAAGTAAAGATAAATTCTGTGAGATTAGGAGAGAATTGAGAATTCTAGATCCTTTTGCTCAAATATTCTTCTTTTGATTCCAACTTATCCTCTACTAATATTTTTGGATCAATCCTTGAGACCTAATTTTATTTCTTTAAGTTAAAAATTATCCATCCTTCTTGTCTTTTACTTGACTATAAGAAGAAAAATTATTTTTGAACTTAATAAAAAAATCATGGATAAACAATTATGCTTTACTTGTCTCATGGATTTATTTGAGCATTCTAATGATTTTGATCATTTGATTTATTTTAAGCAACTATTTATATTTTACACATTTTGATCATATTATTATATTTTTAAAAAATTAATTAGTATCAAGAAATCATTTTTGATCTTAAAAGAGAATTATTGATGAATATTCGTGCCTTGTTTAGATTGATTAATTTTAAAAAATAAATTTAAGAATCTTCTTAAGTCTTTTGATATTGATTTCAAGAAAAATATTTCAAAGAAGCTATTAAAACTAAATATTCAAAGATGATTTTAGTTTTTAATCAATTGATATCAAACAGCTTAATATTTATCTTGTATTTTATTGATCTTAATATATATAATAATAAAAGAAAAGAATAGATGATTCCTGAAAAATTGAATATATCTTATAATTTTCTTTGAATGATCTATTTAAAATCTTTAATATTTAAAATGTTCCATCTCTCTTGAATCTTTGAAGTTCAAAATAATTTTGTTTAATGCATTTATTTTATTCAAAAAGTAGGAGTTGTGTTTTTAATCCATATTATTCATAAATAGAATTAAAAAAATTATTCATTCTAAATTGATTGTATTCTTTCAAAATGGGGAAGAAAAGCTAAAAGATAAATTTATCCAATAATAATTATGAAAAAGATGGGGAGAAAATATTATGTGATGAATTTTCTAGTATTTACTCTTAAAAAATAAGGAGAAAAATGTTTGTTTGTTAAATATTATCTAGTTAGCTTTGACTAAATAGTCTAATTAATTTGAGTTAAGGATAATGACCATTGATTATTTTATGATCCTTTTAAATTAAGCCTTCATGTGATTATTCAGTTTAAATTTAATTGATTTGATTGCCAAATTATTTTCGATAACTAATTGGAGTTAAAACTAATTTAAAATATATTCTAACTCTAAATAAATTAATTTTGATACATACTTCTAAGGTTAAAACTTATTTAAAAATATAAATATAATATAGAATTTTTAATGTGCCTTTAGAAATTTTTGTAAAATTATTTTTGCTCTGATACTATCTTTATTTTGCTCGATATATTTTTTGTATATATCTTTTTTGAGCTTAATTGACTGAAATTTATTTAAGAAAAGGAAAGAATGAATAATGAATTAAATGTTATGCTTGATTCTACTATTCAAATTTTTGAAAAACTCTAATCCTCTTAAAGCATAAAAGTATATACTTGAAAATCTGTTCAAAAAATCATATTCATTCAAAAACGGGTAGAGTCTTTGATATTTGAGTTTAAGCTATTTTTTTGCAAAGAAAGAAATTTCAAATGATAATCTTTTAAAAGAGAGCTGATTCATTTGATTTGATTTAATTTTTTAAACTTTTGATTTAATTTTTTGAATTTGACACATCTATCATTTGACACACTCCATCACATCTCTGATTCAGATGCTTCCAGTCGTGATCTCTACTAGATTTAGTTTATTCATCTTTGTATTAGGTTATGATCTAGTATCTACTAGTTATTTCTATGAGTTGTTGATCAAGTCATGGTTGGTTATTTCTATTTTCTTTGGATCTAACTTATGGCATTGGTACTATCGGCTGCTTGGCTCATAGATAATTGTATTCATGAATTTTGTATATTTTGATGGCCTAACTCTCATGAATGCTTTTGATACCTTTAGCACTTATATATTTTTATGACTTGATGTTATGATTTATTGTCTGTGGAATGATATCATTTGGATGTAAATATGTGTATATAAATATGATGATGCCATTTGAATGATGTGAAATGTAACAGCTGTGAATTAGGTAAAATTCTATTATGATATGCTATAAATATTGTATTGTATAATAAGCTAATTGAAAGTTTTATTATAAACTCTTATTTTAATAGAAAAATATATGGAATAATTTTAGGGGGAGGTTTTTTCTTTTTGAATTTTAAAATTTCTTAAGATCGTACTTGATGATGTCAAAAAGGAAGAGTAGAGTAAATAAAATTGGGCTATAAGCAAAATTGAAGTAAAATTAATAAATAAAATAAGTAAATCAAACACTTTTGCAAATAATTTGAATGTCTAACCATAAGTAATCTTCAAACTATTCTTTATGCAATATTTGTCAAATAACTGAATATGATATTCTAGTAAGTGATGTAGGCTTCTATATGCTTTATTTTTTGCTTATGCTTAAATATTTTATCATCATCAAAAAAGGGGAGATTGTTGATCCAAGAATTGATTTTGATGATTACAAAAGTATTTGAGGGGATTACTAATGAATTTGGCTTGAAATTTTTTTTTTGTATTTTAGGAGAAAAATCATAATATTATCAAGTTTTGATCTGAGAGTCTCAAGAGCAAGTATCGAAGATTTTTGATCTTTTGGAGGTAGTCCCATAATTTTTGGATACATATTTTGGAAGAAAATCAAGTTTGAAGCAAAAGGGTCGACCCCTAGGTCTACCCGTACTGAAACAGGTTATTTGGCATGCTGTCTCTATGCCAAGGGTCGATCTCAGGGTCGACCACTACTATTTCGAAGGCCAAAAATATAGAACAGTTGATTTTCTGAATTCTATCTTAGTGGTCGACCCATGAGTCGACCCCTGTAATGGAAATCTTCTGTAATGGCTAGTTTTATCCCATTTTGGTAGCTTTTAATGCTTTCTTTAAGATCTCTAATGGCTATAAATCTTGTTTAGGATTTTCTCCTCCATCTTTTAAAGATTTAAAAGGCTATAGAAAGAGAAAAAATATAAGATATTTCATTACATTCAATTCAGTCCTAAGCAAAAAGTCCTCTTCAAGAAAAGAAGCTTTCGTTTTCAAGTTCACCAACCTCTCAAGAGCTCATTCAAGTCTCTAACAATCTTAAGAGAAATCAGAAAAGCTTTCTTCATTATTGTGTAAAGCATTCTTAAGATTTTATTTGCTCATTAAGAGAGCTAAACTTGTATTTGATTGTCATTAACTCTTATACTCTACTTTATTATTTTGATTCAAGTTTTAGAGGGGTTCTAAAACTTGGGAGGGTTGATCCAAACTTTAAATCAGAGTGTGTAGGATTGGCTTGTACCCAAGAAATAAGTATGCTAGCTTGGGATAGCTAGGGTCGGTGGTATCAACATTGTATTTTAGTTGAATACGTTTAGTGATTTTGAATTCCTAAGTAGGAGCTTGGGGAGTGAATGTAGGTGCAAGAAAAGCACCGAACCACTATAAATCTTTATTATTTATGGTGTACTTGTTGTCTTTCTTTTTTAGTTTTTTATATTCTTGCTTTCTAATATTTTATATATTTATCTATCCTAAATTGCTTCACGCACACATTACTTGCTTATCATCATTCAATCTTGATAACTTTAAATTAACATTAAAATTTTAAAAACCCAATTCACCCTCCCTTCTTGGGTTACATAGCTGGGCAACATCTACCAAGATCCAGACTTAGTTTAAATGCATTGAGTCAATCTCTGACTTTATAATCTCTAACCATTTCTCAGAGTCGATATTTGATATTGCCTCATCATAAGCTTTGAGATCATCACCATGAACCCCATTTTCTGTGAGAAATATTTTCTCTATGTCCTCTAAGATAGTACCTAAGTACCTTTCAAGAGGATGAAAAATTCTACTTGATCTACGAGATGGAGGAGGCAGTGTCTGGGTTAGCTCTAACTGATTGGGTTCCTCAGGTTTCTTAGCCCGTTGCTTATCGGAGACCTTCTCCTTGAGCCTTATCTGTCTCTTGATGTCACCATCTAGAATAAACTATTTTTCAAGGAAGGTAGCATGTCGACTCACAATCATATTATGGTCTTCTAGAAGATAGAAATAATATCCTAAGATTTCTTTAGGATATCCTATAAATCGAGCTCTAAAGGATCTAGACTCTAATTTGTCCACCTATTGTCTCTTGACATGAGCAGGACAACTCCAAATTCTGAGATGACTCATACTTGATTTCTTTCCATGCCATATCTCATACGGTGTGGTAGGAATGATTTTAGAGAGAATCCTATTTAGTAAATATATTGCGGTCATCAGATTATACCCCTAAAGAAACTCAGGAAGGTCCGTGAAGCTCAACATGGATCGGATCATATCTAATAAGGTCCGATTTTTTCATTCTAAAATCTCGTTTAGTTGAGGTGTTCTAGGTGGAGTCCATTATGAGACTATGCCATTGTCTTTAAGATAGTCTAAAAATTTTTGACTAAGGTATTCTCCTCCTTGATCTGATCGAAGAACCTTAATGGATTTTTTAGTTTGCTTTTCTATCATATAAATTTTGAATTTTCAATTCAACTGTGATATACTAATCCTAATATAAAGTAAAATAAAATTTTCAGGATTATGGCCTTAAAAAACTTGATTTGGAAAATCCTGATTTTTCGGTCCAGGTTCGTTCAGATCTGATCAGATCAAGAGATATATTTCAAAAATTTTTTCTCTTGATCTAATCAGATCTTGAGATATGTTTCAGATCTGATTCTTATTATTTTAATAAATAAAATAAAATAAGATAAATTAAATCAAATTTAATTTACCTGATTTGGGTAATCCTATTACCCTGTAGATGATCCTGTATTGCAGCGGAAGGTTCTGGATCTAGCCACGCAAGCGCCTGGCCTCTACCGGTATCCACTCGGGTTGGATCTGGAGATCCTCTTCTTCTCTATCACACCTCCAAAAATCAGATCTGGATCTGATCTGGAGGATCTTCAAAACTCCTTTTGAAGATCAGCAGTCGTCCTTTGCAGCAGCGCAGCCTTCTTGCTTTTGATCGCCTTTCTTTGATCTGAATCGCACCAACCAAGTCCAAAACTCTTTTGGACGTGGAGAGGAAGAGGGAGAAGAGAGCTTTGGCATGGAGGAAGGAGGGAGAGAGGCAGCCTTTGGGGCATATGGGAAACTCTTGATCTTAATCATTTTGAGTTGGGCGCAGGGTCTTATTTATAGACTAAGCTTGTGATCCAACTCCTCTTCTTCCCAACCAATCACAACCCTTTGTGAAATCAGATCTAAATCTGATTGGTGGGAATAGAGTCCCCTGGATTCCTCCTTAGAGGGTGCCTAAGACCAGTCAAAGTTGGATTCTTAGAAGAACTCTAATTGGAATCCAAAAAGGGAGATGGAGTCCTTGTCCAACAAGGACTCCTAGGCGCCTCCTAACTTGGGCTCACACGCCAGGGTTGGCGTGCGCCCTTCTCCTTGCCAGGTTCTGGCAGGGGGACAGGCCCCCACCAGCTCTCCAATAGGTGCATGACATGTGGTCAAAAGTCAAAGTGGTCAATGGTCAACGTTTGACCAGTCAAAGGTAGACTTTTGACCAAAGTCAAAGAACAAGAAATGGCAGGTGACCAAAAATGGCAGGTAATGTCTTACAAAATAAGACAACCTTTTCTGACTTGGACAACCTCCAGTCAGACCATATGAAGGCCTCTGATTGAGCACAAACTCCTTTGGCTCAGTCAGGACAACTTATTTATGATAGTAAAAGAAGAACGTTAGGTTCAATCGAGTGCTAGCACGATTTTCCTTGAACCTAATTGAATCTCATTCAGATCAATTGAACTAGATCAGTTCAATTGATGATCACCAGATTCAAACCCTTGTTTGTGTGACCCAGTTAGGTTCAGTTCTGTATGGTAATGGGATATGTCATGATCTCTATCATCGACATCATCGAAACTCCTTTCGATGGATCAGAACTCTTCTGATTCGAACAGCTAGAATGATCGATCATCTAAATCATTCTAATTGCTCCCAAAATCCACCAGTGACACCTAGCAGTATATGGTGGCAACCCATCAGAGCTGAATGCGAACCTCTTGGTGCAGCTACCTGTGTGATTCAAGTTCTTCTATCTTGAGCCCCGATCAGATTAGGGTTAAGGTGAAACTCGTCAAACCCTAGTCTCTGTCATATGATGTAATCATTCGATTCGAGTCCAATGTGAAAATCTAAATAGAAACTCTTTCTATTATTTCACTCTGCCATGGCCATGGGCTTCTGGACTTGATTCTCATGATCATCATAGGGCTGCTCCTCTACCACCGAGGTAGATAGATTCCATCTTGATGCAATCCAGTTCCTACAATGAACATGCTATAGCCAACATACACCTCAGGGTTCCATATGGCTAGGAGACCGAGTAATGGTGTAGTCAAACTATAACACCCTCAAGGTGAACTGCCGATGCATCTCAGGTCAAAGAACCAGACACACTACTGCAGCATCGAGTCAGTCATTGACGAGAAGGTAGACTTCCCTAATGACTACTCGAGGTGGTCACGCTCAGTGCCCTCGTTCTCTAACGAGTACCTGTACTCTCGCTCCGGTGTCTCCACACCGTAGACTCAAGACTCATCTACTAAAGAGAAGCGATTGTACACCAACCTTCCGGATCAATCACCATCCTCGTGATGATCCTATGGTCGGGAGCATTTTATGAGTTAATAATGATTATTCATGTCTTAAATTTTCAACTCTTGAAAATATGAATTATCATTACCATTAACTCAAAGGATGTATCACAGACACTAAATACACATATGTGATAGAAAATAACCCATTTTATTGAATTATAGTCAAAATTATAATTTTGCCCCTAGAAGTGTATTACAAGTGTCAGCCAATTCTGGCTTCTAGGGGCACATATATCTAACAATCTCCCACTTGTCCTAAAGCCAATTGGCTACAAGTCTAAGTCCCATCTTCTCAAGGTGGGCTTCGATCTTCTGCTGGCCCAACGGCTTTGTAAGTGGGTCTGCCACATTATCTGTGGAGTTGACTCTCTTGACCTCGACGTAACCCTTCTCAAGGTAATCGCGGATGAGGTGGTATCGCCGCTCAATGTGCTTGGATTCTGGTGAGACCTCGGCTCCTTAGCAAGGGCTATGGCGCCATTGTTGTCGCAGTATAGAGGAATGGCATCTGATGGCATTACTCCAATTTCTGCAGCAAACTTCTTGTACCAGAATGCTTCCTTTGCAGCCTCTGATGCAGCGATATATTCTGCTTCCATGGTGGAATCTGCTATCACAGTTTGCTTGGAACTCTTCCAGCTGACAGCTCCACCATTGCACACAAACAGACTTCCAGATGTCGACTTTCGATCATCTATATCGGACATGAAATCCGAGTCTGTGTATCCCTGAACTTGGAGTTCTCCATTACCAAAGACCAACATCATATCCTTAGTTCTTCTCAAGTACTTAAGGATACATTTCACAGAAGTCCAGTGTTCTTCACCTGGATTTGACTGATATCTGCTTGTGACACTCACAGCATGGGCTATATCAGGTCGTGTACATAGCACTGTCAACATGAGGCTTCCATATAAGCAGAAGCATATAGGGATCTGCTCATGCGTTTCTATTTCCCAGTGTGCTGAGGGCACATCTTCTTAGAAAGATGAATACCATGTCTGGAAGGGTATTAATTTTCCTTAAGTTTTCCCCCAACCCGCTATTGAGTTTGTACTAAACTATCGATAATTCCGCTATGTACATTACTTCTTGAAAGTCCTAGCATCCATTCGGTCTATCCTATATGACCTTAATGTCCCTAGAATAAAGGATGCTTTCACCTAGGTATTTCATGGAGAATTCCTTGGATTCAATCATAATTTTAGAACTGGTTGTCATCATTGGGAATATCCTTCCAATAAGGAGGAATGTCATCCAACGTATATACGAGGAAGACAACGCGCTCCCACTGACCTTTTTGAAAACACATGGTTCCTCTCATTTTTGATTGATACCAAACTTTTGATCATTCATTGAACGAAGGTTTCCAGCTCTGAATGCTTGCTCAAGATCCTCTATATTGGACCTTTTGCAGCTTGCAAACCTTTATGATTAGTATCACTAGAATGTGAACACCTAGCGGCTCGCCATATAGATATCTCCTCAAAATATTCCATTTAAGAATGCCATTTCACATCCATTGTCATTATTTCATAATCGAAATAGGCTGCAACGGCAAGCAATGTAGCGGAGGATTTAGCGATGCCACTGGGGAAAAGATATCTGTAGTCAATGCCTGTCGGTTGACTATAACCTTTTGCCACTAGTCTAGCCTTGAATGTCCTGCCACTTCCCATCTGGCACCCTATCTTTTCTTTGAAGATCCCATTTACACCCAAATAGGTACTAATCCTCTGGTATCTACCAAGGTCCCAAGACTTCGGTTTGAGTCATTGAGTCAATTTCTGACTGCATTGCCTCTAGCCATTTCTCAGAGGTTCGATTCTGATAATCGCCTCGTTGTAAGGTTTTGGATCATCACCTGAGCACCATTACCTACAGGAACATTTCTCTACTTCCTCTGAATAATACCTAATATCTCTTTAGGGGATGGGAAACTCTTTCCGAATCTACGAGGTGAGAAGAGATAGTGTTTCCTTAGTGGCTCAACCTGATTTGTTCCAAATTGGTCCTAAGCTCGTCTTACTTGTGAAACTTTCTCATCATAGCTTGAATCTATTTTCCAATTGCCGCTGTTTTGATATACTATTTTTTTCAAGAAAATATGGCATGTCGACTCACAATCAATTGTGGTCTTTGGAAATGTAGATGATCCTAATGACATCTTTAGGAATATCCCTATGAATGCGAGCTCTAACAGGGACCTAAAGTCTAACTTGTCCGCTTGTTGTCTTTTGCGTGAGCTTGGGATAAGCCTTAAATTCTGAGATGCTGCAGACTTGATTCTTACACGGTGCCTATCTTCATACCGGTGTGGTAGGAACGGTTTTAGAGGGAACCCTATTCAAGTAGATAAGATTGAAGTTATACATGAGTCACCCAAGGAAAGCAGGGGGTCTGTGAAGCTCATCAATGGATTCGAACCTATCCAATAGAGTCTGATTTTTGCCGTTCTGAACCCCTTGAGTTGAGGTGTTCCTGGTGGAGTCCATTTGAGAGACTATTCCTTTTTCTAATGATTGTCTAGGATTCCCAGCTAGGTATTCACCTGCCTCGATTTGAATCGGAAGAAACCTTAATGGGTTTTCCTGTTTGTTTTCTTCTACTTCATTGTCTTGAATTCTGTTGAACTTTTCAAAAGCACTTTAGGACTTGTAATCTCATAAGATACACATACCATACCTAGACAGATCATCGGTAAAGATAATGAATTAGATAAAATTGCTCTAGTGGCACGTCAAATGGGTCGCACATCAGTATGTACTAGGACAAGAAGATCTGTGGCCCTTTCCCATGTCCTATAAAAAGGAGTTTAGTCATTTGCCCTGAAGACAAGATTCACAAGTTGGGATATGACTCGGAAGTCAACGGACTCAATAGCCCATTTTTCTTCCAATTTGTTGATCCTATCTCTGCTTATATGACCTAGTCTCAGGTGCCGATAGATATCTGTCGTTTAGACTATCCCTAGGTCGTTTGGCATTCATGTTTGCTCGATAGTTAAAACAATACATCAATTATCGTAGCTGATAAAGACCATTAATAAGAAACACCATTTATAATTTTTATTTCTTTCATAAAGAATGTTACAATGGTCCTTAAAGAAGGTGATCACATAAACCTTCTTATGCTAAGCTGAAACAGAAATCAAATTCTGCTAAGCTGCAGGCACAAAATAATAGTCTTTCAAACTAAGTCTAAATGTAGAGGATAATCGAAGAGGGTATGTTCCCACGACTACTGCAGCAACTCTTGCTCCATTACCGACACGTAGGATCTGTTCTCCATCCCTCAGCCTCCTCCTATCCTCAAGATCCTGCATGGAAGTGCACCCAGATGAGCACTTAGAACCAGAGTCAAGCATCCACTGGATGCAGAAGAATCGTAAGGTAGACTCATTTACGAGCATACCCCAGAAGGACCTTCCTTTTGTTCTTTTAGGGTGGCCAGGAAAGAGGGCAGTTCCACTTCCAATGGCCATCCGCTGTTACATGGGAAACACTTTTCTTTGACATCGGCCTTCTTCTTCGACTCTTGCCTTCTTCTTCTTGATCCTTTCACCTTTTGCTTTTTCACAGATTCTTTCTTTCCATAAGACTTTCTTTTGGGAGAAGTCCGTTCCATAGCAAAAACTGAGCCTTTAGAACCTTCATAGAAAAGCTCACGTGGTAACCAGCATATTCATTAATTCGCCAAGGAATTCTGAAGTTTATGCAATGGGGTAATTCATGATTGAATTGCCCATATGCATCAGTCAAGGATTGCAGAATAATATCTTCTGCAGGTCCAAGTCCAACTTCACTACCTGAGCTTCTCAAGCTCTTCCATGTCCTTGAATCATTGTCAGACAGTGATCTTGGACTGACTGTCCATCACGCATCTTAGCCTTATAAAGTCATTTTGTGGACTTGATATTTGTTGGCGTGACTCCTGTTCACCAAGCAATCTCCTGCAGGTGAGCCAACATTTGGGCGTGCAGTCCCGATATCCCTCATGTTGGCATTGAGCTCATCAGACATCGAGCCCAACATGTGTGATATCTGTCCTTATGTCTTCGTCTATCCATTTTTCCAGAGACGCTCTCTATTCAATAGATGGACGAGTTGTAAGGTGGGAGGGTCCTGGTCCAGAACATGGGTTAACTTCTCAGAACCCAAAATAATTTTATAGTTCCTGAGCCAATTCTTTATAATGGTTCTGGTGTTAGTCTTGAGTGTCGGTTCCACTGCATACGTGCCATGGGTTGGACACAGATATTATATCAAATGTTAGTATGTAGTCGAAGGACCAGTAG
Source organism: Cocos nucifera (assembly GCA_006176705.1). Classification (NCBI taxonomy): domain Eukaryota; kingdom Viridiplantae; phylum Streptophyta; class Magnoliopsida; order Arecales; family Arecaceae; genus Cocos; species Cocos nucifera. The sequence goes on along the minus strand of QRFJ01003715.1, from coordinate 44,633 downwards.
GAATTGTTTAAATCCTTAATGTTTTACGTTGAAAGTATTTAATAGATGAGATGTTTAGGGATTTTATGTTTTTTAACAAATTAGCCCCACTATTTTCTTGGATCCCGACACTTCCTCTGTAGAGATGCGAAAATCTCCCGATTAATGATTTTTAAGTGGGTGGTGCGGTCTCACCAACTGACTCATCACATCACCTATAGTATTGGTGATGGGTTAGCCAATGAGTGAAAACTCTTATTCATGATTCTCTAATCATGGTTGCACCAATTGTCTCTATTCATGAATCTCACGTATCCAGATTATATCACTCGCTTAGTTAAGTCAGACCTACCATTTGCATAGACTGAATTCCTAATTGAGTCTCTCACCATATCCGAATATTGAGTCCAACTCATCCTCCAGCCCATAGCATCCAATGCCTAATGACATGGTTGCATCTTCCCGATGCCACTGAGCCACTGTATCCAGCCAAGAACAATCAACACCCGGAAGGGCCCGCACATCTACCAATGGTGGAAAGACCTCAGACTGTTAATCTTTTTTAGGAAGAATTGATTTAGGTCTTATTAAAACTAGACTTGGCTTAGTCATAACAATTATGGACTAACCTAGTGGATGGGTTAGCTTGGATTTATTGACCACCTCAGACAGAACTATGTCAACAGATATGGCCAAGTAAGTGAGATCGGTGGAAGGAATATGCCATTAACTCATACAAGAATGCATTCAGGTCGAGTAGCTTTCAATTAAAAATCAGTCAGTCGTATGTACCAAACTTACCTTAGACACCAAATTGGGTTAGCCTACAATCCAGAATCTAACCTCTGAGCCTAATTAGGTCTTGCTTGATCATGACTCGATCTTGACCCAGACTTAATCCTATTAGGCTGCGTCATTTAAGCATTGTTGATGCCCATCTAACCAACTCTTGATTCGGTTTGATCAACCGCTTAGACCTAATTGAGCTACCCAAGCCCGAACCCAGTATTATAATATGTCTTAGATCTGAAATTCTCAATTTTAGACCTAATTAATATTCCATAAACTTAATTCTTAATTAAGTAGGGTTCATAAACAAAATATGCACAATAATTCCTAGGGTTTCAGGATCTAGGGTTTTGCAGAAAGTAAGTTTTGGATTTTTGATTAAGGATGAATGCGCAGCACCCTTACACGTCATAAGAATACCCCATCGAATAGGAAAGAGGGCCTTCAAACCCTTCTCATTCTATGATCGGATGGCCAAGAGGAATGCCTTAATCAGGAACATTCATATACAAAACAGCATTAGATCTATAATCATATATCTCATATACAAAGTAGATCTAATCATGGCATATTTTGATATATATCTTCATGTATCGAATCATGCATATTTTCAGATCTAAATATATCTCATAATATCTAAAAATTAGATTTTAAATTGATCTTATCAAAATAAATCCTAATCTAGACAACTATGTAGACATATTTCTACAACTAGTCTAGACATGCTCAATCACATCTTCATTGATGATGTTTTAAAATTAATAATTTATTTTCTATTTTTTAGATGTTACTAATAACTATTATAATATCAGAAAATAGTAAATAAATGGATCTAAAATATGGGTTAATCAAATTAAATTGAAAACATGTAAGACTATTCTATAGAACTATTCTATTCTAGAACTAGTCATGCATATCTTCTAATCTTAGATCCTAATCATTTAATTTTAATTTTTTCTGATTTCAGATCAGATCACATCTCATGTGACATCTAAAATCAATTATTTTCTAATTAAAATAAATTTAAAATTAGATCTAAATATTTTTAGAACCATGGCTCTGATACCAGTTGAAGGAAAATCCTGATTTTTTGGTCCAGGTTCGTTCAGATCTGATCAGATCAAGAGATATATTTCAAAATTTTTTCTCTTAGATCTATATCATATTTGAGATGTTTTAGATCTAATTCTTATTATTTTAATAAATAAAATAAAATAAGAATAAATTAAATTTAATTTAATTTACCTGATTTAGGTAATCCAATTACCCGTTGATGATCCTGTATGCAGCGGAAGATTCTGGATCTAGCCACGCAAGCGCCTGGCCTCTACCAATATCCACTTAGGATGGATTTGGAGATCCTCTTCTTCTCTATCACATCTCCAAAAATCAGATCTAGATCTGATCTGAAGGATCTTCAAAACTCCTTTTGAAGATCAGCAGTCATCCTTTGCAGCAGTACAGCCTTCTAGCTTTTGATCGCCTTTCTTTGATCTGGATCGCACCAACCAAGCTCCAAAACTATTTTGGACATGGAGAGGAGAGGGAGAAGAAGCTTTGGCATGGAGGAGGAGAGGAGAAAAGGCCTTTGGGCGTATGAAAACTCTTGCTCTCAATACATCTTTGAGTTGGGCGTAGGGTCTTATTTATAGACTACCTGTGATCCAACTACTCTTCTTCCCAACCAAGCACAACCCTTTGTGAATCAGATCTAAATCTGATTGGTGGAAATAGAGTCCCCTGGATTCCTCCTTAGAGGGTGCCTAAGACCAGTCAAAGTTGGTTCTTAGAAGAATTCTAATTGGAATCCAAAAAGGAGTTGGAGTCCTTGTCCAACAAGGACTCCTAGGCGCCTCCAGCTTGGGTACACGCCTAGGGTGGCATGCACCCTCCTCCTTGCTAGATTCTAGTAGGGGGACAGGCCCCCACCAGCTCTCCAATAGGTGCGTGATATGTGGTCAAAAGTCAAAGTGTCAATGGTCAATGTTTGGCCAGTCAAAGGTAGACTTTTGACCAAAGTCAAAGAACAAGAAATGGCAGGTGACCAAAAATGACAGGTAATGTCTCAAAAATAAGACAACCTTTTCTAACTTGGACATCCTCCAGTCAGACCATATGAAGGCCTCTGATTGAGCATAAACTCCTTCGGCTCAGATAGGACAACTTATTTATGATAGTAAAAGAAGAATGTTAGGTTCAATCGAGTGCTAGCACGATTTTCTTGAACCTAATTGAATCTCATTCAGATCAATTGAATTAGATCAGTTCAATTGATGATCACCATATTCAAACCCTTGTTTGTGTGATCCAATTAGTTTTAGTTCTGTATGGTAATGGGATATGTCATGATCTCTATCATCGACATCATCAAAACTTCTTTCGATGGATCAAAATTCTTCTGATTCGAACAGCTAGAAATGATCGATCATCTAAAATCTTCTAATGCTCTCAAATCCATCAGTGACACCTAGCAGTATATCGGTGGCAACCCATCAGAGCTGAATGTGAACTCTTGGTTGTCAGCTAATGTGTGATCAGTCCTTCTATCTGAGCCCGCTTAAGCCCCGATCAGATTAGGGTTAAGGTAAACTCGTCAAACCTAGTCTCTGTCCATATGATGTAATCCATGTCGATTCGAGTCCAATGTGAAAATCTAAATAGAAACTCTTTCTATTAATTTCACTCTGCCATGGCCATGGGCTTCTGGACTTGATTCTCATGATTATCATAGGGCTGCTCTCTTACCACCAAGGTAGATAGATTCCATCTTGATGCCATCCAGTTCCTACAATGAACATGCTATAGCCAACATACACTTAGGATTCCATAATGGCTAGGAGATCGAGTAATGGTGTAGTCAAAACTATAACACCCTCAAGGTGAACTGCCGATGCACCTCAGGTCAAAGAACCAGACACACTACTGCAGCATCGAGTCAGTCATTGGCGAGAAGGTAGACTCCCTAATGACTACTCGAGATGTGTCCGCTCCAGTGCCCTCGTTCTCTAACAGTACCTGTACTCTCGCTCCGTGTCTCCACACTGTAGACTCAAGACTCATCTACTAAAGAGAAGCGATTGTACACGAACCTTTCGGATCATCACCATCCTCGTGATGATCCTATGGTCAGGAGCAATTTATGAGTTAATAATGATTATTCATGTCTTAAATTTTCAACTCTTGAAAATATGAATTATCATTGCCATTACTCAAAGGATGTATCACAGACACTAAATACAATATATGATAGAAAATAACCCCATTTATTGATTTTAGTCAAAATTATAATTTTGCCCCTAAGAAGTGTATTACAAGTGTTAGCCAATTCTGGCCTTCTAGGGCCTATATCTAACAGAAGCTTGGTTATTTTTGCCGTGAAGGCATGATTCATAAATTGGACATGCTCAAAATCAATGAAACTCAATAGCTCGAATTTCTCTAATTTGTTAACCCTATCTTCTGCTATATGACCTAGCCTAAGACTGCCATGGATACCTATCGTTAGACTATCACTAGGTCGCTTTGATTCCTATGGCATTCACATTTTTCTCTGATATTAAAAAAAAGATATCAATATGTAACTGATAGAGATCATTATATAGAATTACATGCAATTTTATTTTTCAATAATGAATATATTAATAAGTCCTTAAGGAAACTAATTACAGCCTACTTATGTTAAACATGAATAAAAATCAATTCCTGCTTGCTATAGGCACATAAAACAATCTCTAAGAACTAAATCTAATCCTGATGATAGTCGAAGAGGATAGGTTTCCAACTATAAGCAAACAACTCTTGCTTCATTTTCGTGTGTAGGATCATTCACCATCCCTCAGCTCTGCCGCCCATCCTCAAGGACCCTGCATAAAGTGCACAAGTGAAGCACTAGATACAGAAGTCAAGCACCACTGATGTAGAAGAAATCATAAAATAGCATTCTATAGCAGACATACCTCCACAAGGACTGCTCCTTCTTGTTCTCAGGCTGGACCTAGGTATAGAGGATAGTTCATACTTCCAGTGGCGTACTATTGTTGTAATGGAAAAATATTTTCTTATTTAGTTGATCTTCATCGAGCTCTACGCTTCCTTCTTCTCCACCATCCATCTTCTGCTCTTTTCATGACTTCTTTTTCTTCCAAAAGCGTTGTCTTTGAAAGAAGTCAAACTCCACAGCACAGTCATTGAGCCTTTGAACCTTTCATAGAAGAGCTCGTTAGTATCGCAGCATGTTCATAAGTTTAGCCAAGGTATTTTAAAGTTTATGCATATGATAGTTCATAAGGAACTGTCCATACGCATCAGTCAAAGACTACAGAATTATATCAATCTACCGATCCTGATCTAACTTGACACCAAGCTTCTCAAGCTCTTCTAAGTTCTTGATCATCATTAGACAATGATCTTGAACCGACTATCCATCATGCATCTAAGCCTTGAAAAGTCTCTTAGTGACTTGATACTTGGCTGCACAACTTTTTTCACCAAATAACTCTTACAGGTGAGCCAACATTTGATGGCTAGTCTTTATATCTTCATGTTGTCCCTAGAGCTCATCAGACATCGAGCCCAATATGTAATACCTGACTTTATTATCTTCATCCATCCATTTTTCTAGAGATGCTCTCTATTCAGCAGACGGATAGACCGGTAAAGTGAGATGGTCCTATTCCAACACATAAGTCAACTTCTTGAAATCCAAAACTATTTTGAAGTTTCGGAGCCAATTCTTATAGTTGGGTCTGGTCAATTTATGGGTGTCCAAGATACAAGCTAGTGGGTTGGATGTAGACATTTTTCTATAGAGAGTCAAAATTTTTAATTAGATTTTGTAATTAGACTTAACTAATTTATTTAAAAATTTTATTTTAAATAAATTAGGCTCCCACTATTTACTTGGATCCCTATACTCTCTTGGCAGAGATGTAAAAATCTTCATGATTATAAATTTCTAGTAGGTGGTGTGATCCCACTGACTGGCTCACTACCTCACTTAATAGTTATTGGTGATGGATCAATCGATGAGTGGATAACTCTTGTCCAATAATTCTTTAATCACGGTACACCCAAACCTAGTCTCTAATTCATGAAGCTCACCATGCCTGAAATATTACTCCACTCCTTAGTTAAGTTAGATCCACCATTTGCATGAATTAAATTCTTGATTGGATCCTTCATTGTATTCAAAATATTGAGCCCAACCCATCCTCCAACCTGTAGCATCCAATGCCAAATAGACATGGTTGCATATTTTCAGTGCAACTGAACCACTGTATCTAGCGAGAACAATCAATGTCGGAAAGGGCCTGCACATCTATAATGGTGGAAGACCTTAGACTTAATATTTTCTAAAAAGATTTAATTTAGGTCTCTTTAAACTTGGCTTAGTCATAACAATTATGACTAACCTAGTGTAATGAATTTGCTTGAATTGTTAGCCACCTCAAACTAGAACTGGGTTGACAAAAATGGGCAGGTAAGTGAGAGCGGTGGAAGGGATATGCCATTAACTCGATAAAAATATATTCAGATCAAGTAGCTCCTAATTAAAAACCAATCAGTCGTATCTATCAGACTTACCTCAGACACCAAATTATCAAATCAGAACCAATCAATTGTATCTATCAGACTTACCTCAGACCTATAATCCAGGCTCAAACCATAGAGCCAAATCAGGTCTTGACTTGATTGAGTCACATCTCAATGTGATTCAACCTTGACCCAAACTTAATTCTATTAGGCTGGTCAAATCTAAGCCTTCTTTGATCCCATCTAACCAACTCTTGATTTGGTTTGATCATCTGCTAGACCTAATTGAGCTACTCAAGCCTGAACCCAATTTTATGATGGTGTCTTAGATCTGAAAATTCATAATTTTTTATCTAATTAATTTTATAATTTTAATTCTTAATTAAGTTTAGATTCATGAATAAAACATGTAACAAAATTCTAGAATTTCAAAATCTAGTGTTTTAAACCCTGCATTATTCTTATGATTGGATGGCCAAGGAGAATACCTTAATCAAAAATATATTTTCTAAAATAAAATAAGTTAGATCTAAATAATATATCACATATACAATCAAAGATCTAACCTATACATGTCTTGCGTACATCTTATATATCATAACTCAATCAATCATAAATGCTTTCAGATCTGATATATCATATATTATATCTCAAAAATAGAATTTTAAATTTGATCACATCGAAATAAAACTATTCTAGATAGTTTATAGAACTATTCTATAACTAGTCTAAGCATGCATCTTTCATATCTTATATGAATAAATTAAAAATTAAAAACTCTATTTTCTATTTTTTAGATCTAATTGCAATAATTATAATATCAAAAAAATAAAAATAAAATAGATCTAAAATTATATTTAATCAAATTAATAATATAATTATACTAGACTACATATAGAACTATTCTATTCCTAGTCTAGTCAAGCATCTCATACATTATAGATCTAAATGATATAATTTTTAATTTTCAAATTTTAGATCTAATAACATCAGATGTGATATCTAAAATTCTTTAATATCAAATTATAAATAAAATTTAAATTAAATCTAAAATAGATATGATGAACTACTAACATAACTCTGATACTAGTTGAAGGAAAATCAACATTTTCCGACGTAAGATCGTCTATATCTGATTAGATCTTAGGTGAATTTTTTTAGAAAAATATCTATGATCAAATTAGATCTAAAAGTTCTTAGATCTGATCGAGGTGATCTAATATTAAATATAAAAATTAATTCTACATGAGGAACATCTCATATACCTGATTAGGGTAATCTAATTACCTTGACGATGATCCTGATGCCCCTGAGGTTCTGGATCGAGCCAAGAACGTGCCTGACCTCTACCAGAGTCCACTTAGGTAGGATCTAGAGGTCTTCTCCTTTTGAATCGAGGCTCCAAAGATCAGATCTGGACCTGATCTAGAAGCTCTTCAAAACTTCTTTGATGAAGCAGTATTCTCCTCTTTCAGCAGTGCTGCCTTCTTCCTGATCTGGGCACCAATGCTCCTTGGACGGCTCTTAGACTTATGCCCAACTCCTTGGGCATGGAGAGGGGAGAGAGAGGATTAGAGGGAGGCATAGAAGAGAGGAGGGCAGCCTCGCGGCATGGAGAAAAGGAGAAGCACTAGAACCCTAGGCATAGATAGGATTTAAATAGACCCTGCTGCGCCATGCAGTGCCACATCACCTCGATCAATCAGAGGTCTTTATTTAATCAGATCTAAATTTGATTGGTGGGGTGATGTCATTTGATCACATCAAATAAGAGTCCCTCAAAAATCCACTAAAGTGGCACCAAAACTGGATAAACCCAGTGAGTTTTGCGCCTAAGAGTTCAACTCTATCATATGTTCCTAGAGTCCCATCTATATGGGACTCCTCCTTTTATCCACATGAATGCATGCCTAGGGTGGCATGTGCCCTCTCTCTTTCCTCTTTTAGCATGGGGATAAGAGTCTCAGGTGTTCTCCAATGGGCGCATGCCACATGGCCCTTGGTCCAAGTGTCCAGGGTCAACTATTGACCAATGTCTGAAACTAAAAAATGGCAGGTGACAGAAATTGGTAGGTGGTGTCTTAAAATCATCTAATAAATTAAGACAATCCTTTTCTAACCTAGACAAGCTTCAGTTAGATTAAGAGAAGATCTTTGAGTGAGTCCAAAAAAATTTGGCTCAGCCAAGATGAACCAGAATGATTATAGAAGGAGAATGTTAGGCTCAATCATGTGCTAGTATGACTTTCTTGAACCTAATTTGATCCAATCCAAATCGACTAAACTAGGTTAGCCTAATTGATGATATCTAGATCTAAATTCTTATTTGTATGATTCAGTTAGGTTCAGTTTCATATAGTAATGAGATATATCACGATCACCATCATCGACATCATTGAAACACCTTTTGATAGATCAAAACTTTTTTGATTCATACAATTAGAATGATTGATCATCAAGATCATTCTAATTGCTCCTAAAATCCACCAGTGACACCTAGCAGTATATGGTGGCAAGCCATCAGAATCAAAAATGAATCTTTCGGTGCAACTACTTATGTGATTAGGTTTTTCTATCATAAGCCTTGACAGGATTAGGGTTAAAGTGAACTCGTCAAACCCATCATCCGTCATATGAATTAATCATTCGATTCGAGTTCGATATGAAATCCTAAAAAAAACTCTTTCTATCATCTTCACATTGCCATGGCCATGGGCTTAAGAACTCAATCTGATGATTATCATAGGACAACTCCTCATCTATCGAGATAGATAGATCCTCTATTGGTGCAATCTAATTTCTACAGTGATCATGCTATAGCCAACATACACCTTAGGATTTTAAATTACTAGGAGATCGAGTTATGGTGTAGTCAAACTATAACATCCTTAAGGTGAACTACCGATGCACCTCAGATCATAGAACTAGACACACCACTGCAGCATCGAGCCAGTCATTGATGAGAAGGTAGACTTTCTTATAACTGCTTATGGTGGTCATGCTTAGTGCCCTCGTTCTCTAACCAGTACCTGTACTCTCACTTTAATACCTCCACATCGTAGACTTAAGTCTCATCTATCTTAAGAAAGTGATCGTACACTAACCTTTGGGATCGATCATCATCCTCGTGATGATCCTATGGTCAGGAGTAATTTATGAGTTAATTATGAAAATTCGTGCCTTAAATTTTTAACTCTTGAAAATATAAATTGCCATTCCATTAACTCAAAGGATGTATCACAGACACTTTAAATACACACTATGATAGAAAATGACTCTTTTATTAATTTATAATCAAAATTATAAAATTATCCTTATAAGTATATTACAAGTATTTAGCCAATCTAGCTTCTAGGGCATATATCTAACATGATCGATGATTAAGATTCATTCTTAGGTCAAACAATTAATACGATTAATGTTTGACCTAGAGCAAGTATTGCAGGAGGATCGATTAGCAATTGGATTGCTAATTAGCTTAATTTAATTAATCCAAAGAATTAAGATTAAGTCTAATTAAATATGATTTAATTAGATTTAGTTTGGGCTTGATTGGATCTAGTTCAATTAGCTATTGGATAAGCCAATTGCAAGGAAGAATGAGTCCTAGTTTAATTAGAACTTGTTTGCATGCAATCTCTAATTTGATTAAAAATTAAATTAGATTTAAATCTGATTTAATCTAATTTAGTTAGGCTCTTAGTTGGATTAGGACCTACTCTAATTGGGTTCAATTAATTCTAATTTAATTTGGTTTATAGATCACTTTGATCGAGTCAAAATAGAAGCCCTAGTGAGACTAGGACTTCTCTCCTTGCGCCATTTGGGTTCTCACGCCCCTCCCAATGCCCCTTATTTGTTTTTGCATGAACTTTCCATGTCCAAGAGAGTCCTTGCACACCCCAAGTTTCCTCTCTTTCTTTCTTACATGGAATTTAAATGTGGACCAAGTCAAAGTAGGAATTGGTTTTGATTTCAAATTCTATAAGATAGAATTTTAGGAAACCAAAACTCTTCCCTTATGGCACCGATTCTACCTAGATTTTTTCTAAGATTTTCATGGATTTTTTGGGAGTTTTTGTATGCCAATTCCTGGTGGTCCATGGTAGAAAAGAAGAAGGGGGCACCCAACTGGTAGAAAAGGAGGGGGCGCCCAAGAGTTGGGCGCCCCAAGTCTTGCCCAATTTGGACTTTCCTTGCTAGGTATTTGACCTAGACAAGGATTGCTCTACAACTCTCTATTTAAAGGGTCTTTTGATGTGGTTTCTTGAGATTTTCTAGAACCAAGAGAGAGGGCTTTGGGCATGGGAAGAGTTGGGTGCAATCAGGTTTGGGTGTGGGAATTATAGAAGACACAAATCTAGTGTCTTGGTGAGAGAAACAAGGAAGAAGAAGAGTTCTTCTTCTAGGATTTTCTTCTACATCTCTTCCTCCACCTTTTGTTAGTTTTTGAGAGGAGTCTAAGGTTCACAAATCTCTTCCCTTCCTTCTGAAAGTTGGAGTGTCCAAAAATCGAAGAAGGAGGTTTTAGATTGACCATCGAAGAAGGATCAGTATAGTACTAGTATACTGTGCTGATTTCCAACCATTGGACTTCTGATCAGAGATCGAGGGCTCATGTGGACATCCTGTAGATGTCAGATACATGTGCAGCTTGGAGCATCAACCCTAGTCCTGAATCAGCAAGCTAGAAAGTCTAACTTGCAAAGGTTGATATGATCTCCCTATTTCATACCTAGATCTGATCTACTGTAGTTTTCTTGTTGATATTATCAACATAAATATTTCTCATCTTTTAATTTCTAATTTAATTATATTCTTAAATCATGTAATAACATTCTAGATCTAGGGCTCTTTCTTATATTATTCATGAATTAATGTGATTAATTCATCTCTTCTATTGCATGTTTTGAAAAAGTTTCAAAATACAACCTTGAAACCCTAGATCTATTTCCTTTAGGTTAGTCTTGGACCTTTTGTTTAGACTAGGCATAGAAGCCCTAGCATGAACCTCTTCATGCTGCTGAATAATGTTCAACTTTTGGTATGTCACTAACTTATAGTGAATGAAGCAACTAGGGTTTAGCCTTAACTACACAAAGCAGAACCAAAAGACTAATTAGTAAATGATTTATGAAACATAAAGATTTAGACTTTAATCAGAAGATTCTTTCACTATTTTATTCAAATTAGTAGCCTCTACCTCCAATTCAAGAAATTATTTTAATTTTTTTTATGAGTACTACAATCTACATAGATTGCATACGGGCTAGAGGAAAGCTCTGGTTAATCCATGTACATCTATAGGTAGGTTCTTAACCAATTGTTTCTCCAAATAATTTTTAGTATTAGATTTTGCCCCAAGTACCTTTTTAGTAGGCTAGGGCCTCCACTGAAAGTCCCGAATAGGTTCAACCATTAACATGATTGAGTTCAGCGCATTAAATGAATGATGACCAGGCCCGAGAAAAACTCTGGCTAACCAGATCGCCATTCAAAGAGTGTGACCTAATCATTATATGATGAATGATAATTTTAATATCTTAATGAACACCAGGTGTAAGGCACCTCCAATGTCCACCAAAACTACTAGACCCATTATCATCCATCTTAATGGGAGGCTATGATCTAGTTATCATCATATCTATTTCATTTTTGGGACCATATAATTTTAAAGGATTCTTTTAATTGATTTAGAGAAGACATTCAGAGGAACCAACTAATCATGATCCTTCCACTAACTTCACCAAGTCAGATTAAGGGAGACGATTGATAGGCTAGTCTAAGAGCACCTAAATCAGTCACACTGATTTACCTAGCTGACATGGGTTTGCTCGAATTGTCAAGTGATTTGATCAAAATATAATTTCACCATGAAGGCCATGTAAATGAGATCGATGGAAGGGTTTGCCAAAGCTTGCCTTAAATACCATAAAAAATGATCAGATAAATAGGCTGTTAATAAAAAACCACCGATCTAAATTGCCAGACTTACCTTGGACACCAACTAGTTAATTAGTTTCGATTGGATTAACCTAACAGTTTGGGCTAGACCACATAGTCAAGAATCAATTCCATTTTGGTTCTCGTTAAAGATATGGACTTGACCAACTATAACTATTATAATTGATCTAGAGAATCTTTGACCTAATCTAAGACGACTATTGATTAGATTTAGTCAATTCTCTAATTAAATCTATTTTTTAATCTAATCTTAGGTCTAATCCAATTAATGGACCTAATTTCCACTAATCTGTTAATCCAAATTTTATGATTTGTATCTTAAGATCTTTAATTCACAATCTTAGATCCTAATCAAATAACTCTTAATTCTTAATTAAATTTTTGATTGATGGTTAGGATTCGATATTTTGAAAATGATTTTCATATTTATAATATATTTATATAATATGATTCTACCAACCAGTTGCATGTTTGATTCATAATCAATATGCAAATAATATAAACATAAAATGGCTTTAGATCTAATCTAAACATGCTCATGTAGTTCAAAATTGAAACTACAATTCTAATCAAACATAAATCACTTTAGATCAAATCTAACATATTTATGATGATAAAAATTAGATTTAAATACTTTTAATAAAATCATAAAATCCTTTAAATCTAATCTAAAATTTTATGATTAGGATTTTAGATCAGCATGGTCTAGGACAACCTTTTCACTATATGGGGTAAACCTTACAGCAGGACAACTTTATAAAATCAGTCCATGCAATCTAAAATATATATTTTTAGATTTAAATACTTTTAAATCTAATAAATTATAAATTAATTTAAATTATATCTAATAAATTTATGATTAATTTTAGATCTGCACGAACTAGGACAACCTTTACACTATAAGGGGTATACCTTATAGTAGGACAACCTTATAAATTAGTTCATGTGATCTATTTTTTAATTTTTGATTTAAATGTTAGATTATAAATTAGATCTAATCTAAATAAATAATCCATACATGCATAAAAATCATATGATAAGAAATCTATGCTCTAATACCAATTGAAGAAAATCGATCTAGGATTTCACCTGTATATTTCAAAATTTTTTCAAAATCACGCAGCCGAAGTAATAAACTAATCATTTTAATTTATTAAAATACATGAATTAACCCTAGATCTAGGATCTTATCTCATAATTTATGCATGCTATTAAATTAGAAAATAAAAATCAAGCAAAGATGATGTTGATCACATCAACATCATAGCAATACTAGATCTAATCTAAATAGCAAAGGGAGATCAAATCTCTCTTACCTTTGCAAGATGGATTCTTCAACTTGCTGATCTAAGGTTGAGGTTTTTGCTCTAAGCTGCACACACATCCAGTCTCTATAGGATGTCTACACAAGACCTCGATTGTCGATCTAAAGTTCGGTGATAGGAAATCAGCACAGTATGCTAGTACTATGCTGATTCTCCTTTGATGGCTGATTAGAATGCTCGTTGTTCAAACCTTGGACCCTCCAATAATCAAAAAGAAGAGGTGAGGATTTGGGAAAGACAACTCTCTTCTAAAAACTTAGAAAAGAAGGAAGAAGAGAATCTAGAAAAACCCTGGAGAAGAATCCTTTCTTCTCCCTTCCTTTTCTCTCACCATGACATAATGATTTGTGTCTCAATGAAGCACCATGCCTAGATCTTCTTTGAACCCAAGCTTTCGATGTTTCAAACCTCTTGCTTAGGTCTAAACTCTATAGAAAACTCATGCCCAAACTTCGTTTAAATAGAGAGTTATGATAGAGTTCTTTTCTAGGTCAAATACCTAGAAAGATAGGTCCAAAATGAGCAAGGATTGCGATGCCCAACTCTTAGGCATCCCCTCCTTATTTTTTTTTTGTGGACTCTAGGGAATAGGTGCAAATATGTCTTCTATTTTTAATAAAATAATTAGGGAAAAATCAGGTGATTTGGTACCTCAAAGAAATAATGAAAGATAATGTGTCAAACTCTATCCAATAGAGACCTAGGTCAAAATAACTTATTTGTTTTGACCAATTCATAACTAATTTCCTTCTAAAATGGTGGGAGACATAAAAAGGGCATAGATACTCTCTAGAAATAAAATTTTTCATAAAATATTTAATGGAATTGGCATGGGGGGGCCTATAAAGCAAGGTGGCATAAGATGGAGAAATCCTAGTCACACTAGGACTTCCAGTTTTGACTTGGTCCAACTTATTATTTGAATCCAATTAAATCAAAACTAATACTATCTAATTAGAGATAATCTTAGTCTAACTAAGAGCATAATCAAATTAGATTAAAATAAATTTAAATCTAGTTTAATTTCTAATCAAATCAAAAATTAGGTGCATACAAATTCTAATTGAACAGGGACTTGTTCTTGCTTGCAATTAGCTTATCCAATAAACTAATTGAACTTGATCCAATTAAGCTCAAACTAAATCTAATTAAATTATATTCAATTAAACTTAGTCTTAGTCCTTTGGCTTAATCAAATTAAATCAATTAGTAATTTAATTGCTAATTGATCTTCCTACAATACTTGCACTAGGTCAAACATCAATCATATTGATTGTTTGATCTTAAAATAATTCAAAATCATTGATCAACCATTCGATCAGATCAAGATCTCTTGTGTATTGATCCTATAGGTTTGAACCTAAGTTAGTAGCATAGAAATAAATTTCTATACCAATTGGAGTGGCCATCTAGCAATGGTATCCGACGGTTGGATAGGTCAAATGTGTAGAGCAACATTCTTAGAACCCATGTAGATATAATTTTTATATAATTCATCCCCTTGACCTAAATGCTCATAGGATGATTCAAAGTTAAACTATCAACTCTGATTTTATCATCCATATTGTATTTCAAAATATCAAATCCATCTTATGGATTATCCTGATCAAGATTTTGCTAAATTGAAATATTGTGATGCATTTTCTCCAACCCTTGGAGTGGTCAATTTTTTCTTGATCTCTCATCGACTTCACAAGTACTTGACTGTGCCTAGAAACCTTCTATTACTAAATTAAAAATTTAGTTAGTCTGATACGAAAGCATAGTGAGTTGCTTGCAAGCCACCATGGTGATCTCAGGTTTAAGGGATACTTATACCTAGATCCTATCAGAGCAATTTTAGACAGCAAAATGCTCTAGAGTTGATTACGTTCAGTGATAATGTACCCTTACATCTCACTTGTATGCCATACCAGTGTCTGCAAACTTCTTGGTTAAGAGAAAAACTAACCTTTATGGCATACAATGATCTATACTTGACAAATGTTGTCGTCCTAATTAACAATGTATCATTTGGTCATGAATAGTTTAAGGATTAATCGATAAATGCTCTCTTTATCGAAACTAAATAGTCCTAAAGACTTCATCACAATAAAGGAGTTCATTAGAAGATGTAGACTTTATGATGAAAATATCAAAAATATATTTTATTTAATAATAAATCAATTATAATTATAAAATTGCATAATCATCGATAGATTGATGATTGACTTTGGAACATAATTTTCAATAGCTTATCCAAACTAAATTTTGAAAAGGATAAAATATGTGATGCATGTCAACTAAAAAAATAGACTAGAATTTTATTTAAAAGTAAAAATATTATTTCAACTTCTAGATCATTGGAAATATTACATATGGATTTATTTGGACCTACTAGAACTACAAGTTTAGATGAAAAAAGATATGTTTTTATGATTATTGATGATTTCTCTTGATTTACATGGATTTTATTTTTGACATCAAATGATGAATCTTTTCAGCTTTTATCAAGTTTTATCAAAGAGTTTCAAATGAAAAAGATCTTCCAATTCTCAAAATTCATAGTGATCATAGCATTGAGTTTGAAAATCATGATTTTAAAAAATTTTATGATGAAAAAAATACTTTGATCATAACTTTTCTAAACCTAGAACATCTCAACAAAATGAAAAAGTAGAAAGAAAGAATAGAACACTTAAAGAAATGGTTCATTCCATACTATGTGAAAGCAACCTTTCAAAGTATTTTTGAATAGAGGTAATTAATATGGCATGTTACATTTTAAATCATGCTCTAATTAGACCAATTTTAAAGAAAATATCTTATGAACTTTGGAAAGAAAATCCAACATTGCATATCTTCATATTTTTGGTTGTCGGTGTTTTATTTTAAATAATGGTAATATAAGTTAGAAAAATTTGATGCTAAATCTGATGAAGCAAATTTTCTTAGTTACTCTACTTCTAATAAACCTTTTAAGGTATTTAATAAAAGGACTTTAGTTGTAGAAAAATTAATATATGTTATTTTTGATGAGACTAATAATCTTCTATTAAGGAATAGAGATGGTATTGATGATGCATGTTAAATTATTGAAAGCATGAATGAGCTCACTATAAAGGAGTCAACGATCCAAAATGAAAGGAACATGAAGACAAAAATGAGGATGAAGGTGAAGAATAACAAGATCAACAAGAATAATCCAAAGGTACAAATGACCTTCTAAAAGAATGGAGGTATGTTCATGTTGGTGCAGAATCTAGGTGACGTCGAACTGAAGGAAAAATCCTGATTTCTCAGATCAGGTTCGTTCAGATCTGATTGGATCGAGAGGCATATTTCAAAAATTATCTCTTAGATCTAGATCAGATCTAACACTTTTTAGATCTAATTTTATAATTTAATAAATAAAAAAATTAAATTAAAATAAATCTAAATTAATTTTATCTTGATTCTGGGTAATCTGATTACCCGTTGATGATTTGCTGATTGTCTGAGGTTCTAGATCTAGCCACGCAAGCACCTGGCCTCTACCAGTATCCACTCGAGCTGGATCTGAAGATCTTCTCCTTCTCTTTCTTTTCTCCAAAAATTAGATCTGGATCTGATTTGAAAAATCTTCAAAACTCCTTTTGAAGATGTGTTGCTGTCTCTTGTAGCAGGACTGCCTTCTTGCTTTTCTGTCGCCTTTTGATTGCCTAAATCGCACCAAACTCGTTCCCAACTTTCCTTGGGTGTGGAGAGGAGGGAGAGGATCTGAAGATGTCATGGAAGGGGGATAGAGGCAGCCTTAGGGCATGGCTAGGAGAGAAGTCTTTAAAAAGTGGGCGTAGATAGGTCTTTATATAGATCCTGCTGTGCCATGCAGTGCCACATCACCCCGGCCAATCACATTGCTTCGTTCAATCAGATCTAAATCTAATTGGTGGGATGACATCACTTGATCCAATCAGATGAGAGACCCACAAATTCATCCTAAAGTGGCACCTAAGACTGGTCAAAGTCCATAGGTGAGGGTCACCTTGTTTGAATCCAAGAAGCAACTTAGAGTCCCATCCGTATGGGACTCCAGGCGTCCCTATCCATGAGTGCATGCCATCCTAGGCATGTGCCCCCTTTTTTCCAAAATCCAGTAAGGGGACAATCCCTTATCTACTCTCTAATAAGTCCATGACACATGGGCAGATGTCCAAGGGTTAAAGATCAATGTTTGAGCAAAGTCAAAGGACAAGAATTAGCAGGTGACGAAAAATGGTAGGTATTATCTCAAATTTATCTCATAAATTAAGATAACCCTTTTTTGATCTGGACAAGCTCTAGTTACACTAGGCAAAGGTACCTGAGTGAGCACAAACTCATTTGACTCAGTCAAGACAACTTTTATGATAAGAAAAAGGAGAATGTTAGGTTCAATCATGTGCTAGAACAATTTCCTTGAACCTAATTGAATCTAATTGAAATCAATTAAACTAGGTTAGTTCAATTGATGATATCTAGATCCAAACCCTTGTTTGTGCGACCCAGTTAGATTTAGTTCTGTATGGTAATGGGAAATGTCATGATCTCCATCATCGACATCATCGAAACTTCTTTCGATGGATCAAAACTCTTCTGATTCAAACAACTAGAATAATTAATCATCTAAATCATTCTAATTTCTCCCAAAATCCACCAGTGACACCTAGCAGTATATGGTGGCAACCCATCAAAATTAAAAAATGAACCTCTTGGTGTAGCTACTTATGTGATTAAGTTCTTCTATCTTGAGCTCCGATCAGATTAGGGTTAAGGTAAACTAGTCAAACACTAATTGCTATCATATGATTTAATCATTCGATTCAAGTCTGATGTGAAAATCTTAATAGAAACTCTTTCTATTATTTTACTCTCTACCATGGCCATGGGCTTATGGACTTGATTCTCATGATCATCATAGGGCTGCTCCTCATCCACCAAGGTAGATAGATTCCATCTTGGTGCAATCCAATTCCTACAATGAACATGCTATAGCCAACATACACCTCAGGATTCTGAATGGCTAGGAGACCAAGTCATGGTGTAGTCAAACTATAACACCCTCAAGGTGAACTACCGATGCACCTCAGGTCAAAGAACCAGACATACCACTATAGCATCGAGTCAGTCATCGACGGGAAGGTAGACTTCCTTATGACTACTCGAGGTGGTCAAGCTCAGTGCCCTCATTCTCTAATGAGTACCTATACTCTCACTCCGGTGTCTCTACACCATAGACTCAAGACTCATCTGCTATAAAGAAGCATTTGTACACTAACCTTCTAGATCAATCACCATCCTCATGATGATCCTATGATCAGAAGCATTTTATGAGTTAATAATGAAAATTCTTGTCTTAAATTTTCAACTCTTGAAAATAAGAATTATCATTACCATTAACTCAAAGGATGTATCACAGACACTAAATACACATATGTGATAGAAAATAACCCATTTTATTATTTATAGTCAAAATTATAATTTTGCCCCTAGAAGTGTATTACAAGTGTCAGCCAATTCTGGCTTCTAGGGCACACATATCTAACAAACTTCCACTTGACCTAAAGCCAATTGGCTACAAATCTAAGTCCCATCTTCTCAAGGTGGGCTTCGATCTTCTGCTGGCCCAACGGCTTTGTAAGTGGGTCCGTCGCATTATCTATGGAGTCGACTCTCTTGACCTCGACGTAACCCTTCTCGAGGTAATCACGGATGAGGTGGTATCGCCGCTCGATGTGCTTGGATTTTTGGTGAGACCTCGGCTCCTTAGCAAGGGCTATGGCACCATTATTGTCGCAGTATAGAGGAATGGCATCTGATGGCATCACTCCGATCTCTGTGGCAAACTTCTTATACCAGAATGCCTCCTTTGCAGCTTCTGATGCAGCGATATATTCTGCTTCCATGGTGGAATCTGCTATCACTGTCTGCTTGAAACTTTTTCAACTGACAGCTCCACCATTGCACACAAATAGACTCCCAGATGTCGACTTTCGATCATCTACATCGGACATAAAATCCGAGTCTGTATACCCCTGGACTTGGAGTTCTCCATTACCAAAGACCAACAACATATCCTTAGTTCTTCTCAAGTACTTAAGGATACATTTCACAGAAGTCCAGTGTTCTTCACCTGATTCGACTGATATCTGCTCGTGACACTCACAGCATGGGCTATATCAGGTCGTGTACATAACATGGCATACATGAGGCTCCCTATTGCTGAAGCATAAGGGATCTTGCTCATGCATTCTATTTCCTCAGGTGTGCTAGGGCACATCTTCTTGGAAAGATGAATGCCATGTCTGAAGGGTACTAAACCCCTCTTAGAGTTTTCCATGCTAAACCTCTTTAGCACTTCCTCTATGTACATCTTCTGTGAAAGTCCTAGCATCCTATTCGGTCTATCTCTATAGACCTTAATTCCTAGAATAAAGGATGCTTCTCCTAGGTCTTTCATGGAGAATTCTTTAGATAACCATATTTTAACTATGGTCAACATGGGAATATCATTCCCAATAAGGAGGATGTCATCCACGTACAATACGAGGAAGACAACAGCGCTCCCACTGATCCTTTTTGAAGACACATGGCTCCTCCTCATTCTTTGATGAAATCCAAATATTTTGATCACATCATTAAAATGAGTATTCCAGCTCCGAGATGCTTGCTTAAGTCCATATATGGACCTTTGCAGCTTGCATAATATGTGATCATCATCACTGGATGTGAAACCTAGCGGCTGTTCCATATAGATATCTTCCTCAAGATATCCATTTAAGAATGCCATTTTCACGTCCATTTGCCATATTTCATAATCGAAATAGGCTGCAACAGCAAGCAATGTGCGGATGGATTTTAGCATAGCTACTGGCAAAAAGGTATCCTGATAGTCAATGCCTTCGCGTTGACTATAACCTTTTGCCACTAATCTAGCTTTGAATGTCTCCACATTCCCATCTGCACCAATCTTTCTCTTGTAGATCCATTTACACCCAATAGGTACTATACCTTCTGGTGGATCTACCAAGGTCCAGACTTGGTTTGAGTGCATCGAGTCAATTTCTGACTTCATTGCCTCTAACCATTTCTCAGAGTCGATATCTGATATCGCCTCGTTATAGGTTTTGGGATCATCACCATGAACCCCATTACCTATGAGGAACATTTCCTCTACATCCTCTGAAATAGTACCTAAGTACCTCTTAGGGGGATGGAAAACCCTTTTCGATCTACGAGGTGGAGGAGGTAGTATATGGATTGGCTTAACCTGATTTGGTTCCATTTGGTCCTTAGCTCGTTGCTCTTGTGAGACTTTCTCATCAAGCTTGATCTGCTTTCCAATGCCGCTATCTTGAATAAACTATTTTTCAAGAAAGATGGCATGTCGACTCACAATCACATTATGATCTTCTGAAATGTAGAAATAATATCCTAATGACTCTTTAGGATATCCTATTAATCGAGCTCTAAAGAACCTAAAGTTTAACTTGTCTGCTTGTTATCTTTTGACATGAGCCGGATAATCCCAAATTTTGAGATGACTCAGACTTGATTTCTTACCATGCCATATCTCATACGGTGTGATAGGAACAGTTTTAGAGGGAACCTTATTCAGTAAGTATATTGCAGTTAACAAACAGTATCCCCAAAAAAAATTAGGAAGGTCTGTGAAGCTCATGATGGATCAGACCATATCTAATAGGATCCGATTCCTCCATTCTAAAATTTCGTTGAGTTGAGGTGTTCCAGGTGGAGTCCATTGAGAGACTATGCCATTTTTCTTGAGATAGTCCAGAAATTTCTGACTAAGGTATTCACCTCCTCGATCTGATCGAAGAATCTTAATGGATTTTTCAGTTTACTTTTCTACTTTATGTCTGAACTCCTTGAACTTTTCAATGGCTTTAGACTTATTTCTCATAAGATACACATACCCATACCTAGATAAATCATCGGTAAAGGTTATGAAGTAGACTAGATTGCCTCTAGCCGGCACATCAAATGGGCCGCACACATCAGTATGTACTAGGACAAGAAGATCCGTGGCCCTTTCTCCATGTCCTATAAAAGGGAGCTTAGTCATTTCACCATAAAGATAGGATTCACAAATTAGATATGACTTAGAAGTCAACGAACTCAATAGCCTGGTTTTCTCTAATTTGTTAACCCTATCTTTTGCTATATGACCTAATCTTAGGTGCCATAGATACCTATCATTTGGGCTATCCCTAGCTCATTTTGATTTTATGGCATTCACATTTTGCTTGAAATTAAAAATAGATACATCAACATGTAACTAATAAAGATCGTTAATAAGGAAACCACTTACAATTTTATTTCTTTCATAAAGAATACCACAATGATCCTTAAGAAAACTAATTACATAGCCTTTTAATGCAAGGCAAGAAATAGAAATCAAATTCTTGCTTGCTGCAGGCACATAATAACAGTCTTTTAACACTAAGTCTAAACCAGATGGTAGTCAAGAGAGAGTATGTTCCTACGACCATGGTAGCAACTCTTGCTCCATTTTTGACGCACAGGATCATTTCACCATCCCTTAGCCTCCTGCTATCCTGAAGACCCTGCATAAAAGTGCACAAGTGAGCACTAGAATCAGAGTCAAGCATCCAACTAGATGTAGAAGAAACCGTAAGGTTAGACTCAATAACAAGCATACCTCCAGAAGGACCTACCTCCTTTTTCTTTAGGATGGCCAGGTAAGTAGGGAAGTTTCGCTTCCAGTGGGTGTCATTGTTGCAATGGAAATACCTTCCTTTGTCAGCGGCCTTCTTTTTTGGCTCTACCTTTTTCTTCTTTCCTCCTTCCATCTTTTGCTTTTTCGTATACTTTTTCTTCTTTCCAAAAGACTTTTCCATGGAAGAAGTCCATTCCATAGCAAGCATTGAGCTTTATAACCTTTCATGGAAAGCTCAGCAGTGGCCAGCATGTTCATAAGTTCGGCCAAGGAGTTTTGAAGTTTATGCATATGGTAGTTCATGATGAACTGCCCATACGCATCAATCAAGGATTGTAGAATTATATCATTCTACAGATCCAAGTCCAACCTCACTTCGAGCTTCTCAAGCTCTTCCGTGTCATTGATCATCATCAGATAATGATCTTAGACTGACTGCCCATCATGCATCTTAGCCTTGAATAGTCATTTAGTGACTTGATACTTGGCCACGCGACTCTGTTCACCAAACATCTCCTATAGGTGAGCTAACATTTGGCAAGCAGTCCTAATATCTTCATGTTGGTGCTGAAGTTCATCAGACATCGAGCCCAACATGTAGTATCTGGCCTTGTTATCATCGTCTATCCAGTTATCCAGAGACGCTCTTTGCTCAACGGATGGACAAGCTAGTAAGATGGGAGGATCCTGATCTAGTATACGAGCTAACTTCTTGAAATGCAAAATGATTTTGAAGTTTTGGAGCCAATCCTTGTAATTTGGTTCGGTCAGTCTATGGGTGTCTAGGGTTCATGCTAGTAGGTTGGATGCTGACATTTTTCTGTAGAGAGTCAAAATTTTTAATTAGATATTGTAATTAAGACTTAATCAATTTATTTAGGGATTTTATTTTTAAACAAATTATCTCTCACTATTTTCTTGGATCCCTACACTTCCTTTGTAGAGATGCAAAAATCTCTATGATTACTAATTTCTAGTGGGTGGTGCGGTCCCACCAACTGACTCATCACCTCACCTAACAGTTATTGGTGATGGGTTAGCCAGTGAGTGAACAACTCTTGTTCAATGATTCTCTAATCATGGTGCATCCCAAACTTGGTCTCTAATTCATGAATCTCATCATGTTCGAAATATTGATCCACTCCTTAGTTAAGTCAGACCCACCATTTGCACAGACTGGATTTCCTAATTGGATCTCTTACTGTATCCAAAATATTGAGCCCAATTCATCCTCCAGCCCTTAGCATCCAATGCCTAATAGACATGGTTGCATCTTCCTAGTTCAACTGAGCCACTGTAACCAGCTGAGAACAATCAACACTAGGAAGGGCCCGCACATCTACAATGGTGGAAGACCTTAGACTTAATCTTTTCTTAAGGAGAATTGATTTAGGTCTCATTAAACTAGACTTGACATAGTCATAACAATTATGACTAACCTAGTGGCATGGGTTAGCTCGGATTATTGACCACCTCAGATCAGAACTGAGTCAACAGATATGGCCAGGTAAGTGAGACCGGTGGAAGGGAATATGCCATTAACTCGTACAAGAACGCATTCAGTCGAGTAGCTTCCAATTAAAAATCAGTCGGTCGTATGTGCCAAACTTACCTTAGACACCAAATTGTTGAGCCAGAACCAATTGGGTTAGCCTACAATCCAGACTCTAACCTCTGAGCCTAATTAGGTCTTGCTTGATCGATCACATTCATGACTCGATCTTGACCCAGACTTAATCCTATTAGGCTGGTCAATTTAAGCATTGTTGATCCCATCTAACCAACTCTTGATTCGGTTTGATCAACCGCTTAGACCTAATTGAGCTACCCAAGCCCGAACCCAGTATTATGAATATGTCTTAGATCTAAAATTCTCAATTTTAGACCTAATTAATATTTCATAATCTTAATTCTTAATTAAGTTTAGGGTTCATAAACAAAATATGCACAATAAATCCTAGGGTTTCAGGATCTAGGATTTTGCAGAAAGTAAGTTTTGGATTTTTGATTAAGGACGAACGTGCAGCACCCCTACACATCATAAGAACACCCCATCGAATGGGAAGGAGAGGATCTTTAAACCCTTCTTCGTTCTTATGATCCGGACGGCCAAGAGGAACGCCTTAATCAGGAACATACAACTAATCTACAAAAATAATTAGATCTATATCATATATCTCATATAAGAAAATTAGATCTAATTAAAATGGCATATTTTGCATACATCTCATGTATCGAATCATGCATGTTTTCATAATCTAAATTATCTCATAATAATCTAAAAAATTAGATTTAAATTTGATCTCATCAAAATAAAATTTAATCTAGACCTATTTGTAGAACTATTCTACAACTAGTCTAGATCATGCAACTAATCATATCTCATATGATGTTTACAAATTTAATTTATTTTCTATTTTTAGTTCTAATTATAACATTTATAAGATTAAAAATAGTAAATAAATAGATCTAAAAATCATAATTAATCATATAAAAATCATGATTATACTAGACCACACATAGAATAATTCTATTCCTAGTCTAGTTATATATCTCATACATATTAGATCTAGATTAATTAATTTTAATTTTTAATTTTTCTAATTTTAGATCTAATCACATCTCATATGATATCTAAAATCATTAATTTATTAGATTAAATTAGATCTAAATAAATTTAATGAAAACCTGGGTTTGATACCGGTTAAAGGGAAAATCCTAATTTTTCGAATCAGGTTCGTTCAGATCTGATTGGATCGAGAGGCATATTTCAAAAATTATCTCTTAGATCTAGATCAGATCTGACACTTTTTAAATCTAATTTTATTATATGATAAATAAAAAAATTAAATTAAAATAAATCTAAATTAATTTTACCTTGATTCTAGGTAATCTGATTACCTATTGATGATCTGCTGATTGCCTGAGGTTTTGGATCTAGCCACGCAAGCGCCTAGCCTCTACCGATATCCAATCAGGCTGGATCTGAAGATCTTCTCCTTCTCTTTCTTTTCTCCAAAAATCAGATCTAGATCTGATTTGAAAAATCCTCAAAAGTTCTTTTGAAGATGTGCTGCTGTCTCTTGTAGTAGGACTACCTTCTTGCTTTCCTGTCGCCTTTTGATTGCCTAAATCACACCATACTCATGCCCAACTTTCCTTGGGCATGGAGAGGAGGGAGAGGATTAGAAGATGGCATGGAAGGGGGAGAGGGCAGCCTTGGGGCTTGGCTAGGAGAGAAGTCTTTAAAAAGTGGGCGCAGATAGGTCTTTATATAGACCCTGCTGTGCCATGCAGTGCCACATCACCCCGGCAAATCGCATTGCTTCATTCAGTCAGATCTAAATCTGATTGGTGGGATTACATCACCTGATCTAATCAGATGAGAGACCCATAGATTCATCCTAAGGTGGCACCTAAGACTGGTCAAAGTTCATAGGTGAGGGTCACCTAGTTTGAATCCAAGAAGCAACCTGGAGTTCCATCCGTATGGGACTCCAAGCATCCCTATCCATGGGCGCACGCCATCCTAGGTGTGCACCCCACCCTTTCCAAAATCTAGTAAGGGGACAATCCTCTATCTGCGCTCCAATAAGTCCATGACATATGGGCAGATGTCAAAGGTCAATGTTTGACCAAAGTCAAAGGACAAGAATTAGCAGGTGATGGAAAATGGTAGGTGTTGTCTCAAATTTATCTCATAAATTAGGATAACCCTTTTTTAATCTGGACAAGCTTCAGTTAGACCAAAAAAAGGTACCTGAGTGAGCACAAACTCATTTAGCTTAGTCCAGACAACTTTTATGATAAGAAAAAGGAGAATGTTAGGTTCAATCGTGTGCTAGCATGGTTTCTTTGAACCTAATTGAATCTAATTCAAATCAATTAAACTGGATTAGTTCAATTGATGATATCCAGATCCAAACCTTTGTTTGTTTGACCTAGTTAGGTTTAGTTCTATATGGTAATGGGATATGTCATGATCTCCATCATCAACATCATCGAAACTCTTTTGGATGGATCAGAACTCTTCTGATTCAGGCAACTAGAATGATCGATCATCTAAATCATTCTAATTGCTCCCAAAATCCACCAGTGACACCTAGTAGTATATGGTGGCAACCCATCAAAACTAAAAAATGAACCTCTCGGTGTAGCTACTTGTGTGATTAAATTCTTCTATCTTGAGCTCTGATCAGATTAGGTTTAAGGTGAACTCGTCAAACCCTAATTTCTATCATATGATTTAATCATTCGATTCAAGTTCGATGTAAAAATCTTAATAGAAACTCTTTCTATTATTTCACTCTCTACCATGGCTATGGGCTTATAGACTTGATTCTCATGATCATCATAGGGTTGCTTCTCATCCACCGAGGTAGATAGATTCCATCTTGGTGCAATCCAATTCCTATAATGAATATGTTATAGCCAACATATACCTCAGGATTACAAATGGCTAGGAGACCAAGTCATGGTGTAGTCAAACTATAACACCCTCAAGGTGAACTGTCGATGCACCTTGGATCAAAGAACTAGACACACCACTATAGCATCGAGTCAGTCATTGACGAGAAGGTAGACTTTCTTATGACTACTCGAGGTGGTCACGCCCAGTGCCCTCATTCTCTAACGAGTACCTTTACTCTTGCTTTGGTGTCTCTATACCATAGACTCAAGACTCATCTACTATAAAGAAGCATTTGTACACTAACCTTCTAGATCAATCACCATCCTCATGATGATCCTATGGTCAGATGCATTTTATGAGTTAATAATGAAAATTCTTGTCTTAAATTTTCAACTCTTGAAAATAAGAATTATCATTACCATTAACTCAAAGGATGTATCATAGACACTAAATACACGTATGTGATAGAAAATAATCTATTTTATTATTTATAGTCAAAATTATAATTTTGCCCCTAGAAGTGTATTACAAGTGTCAGCCAATTCTGGCTTCTAGGGCACACATATCTAACGCAAACTAGGCTGGAGCTGGGAAAGATGAGGTCGCCACCGATGACCTACAAGACAAATTCTGATTGGAGATGGGGGTGGCTCTGGTAGGATCCTCCGATGATCAAGTCAGCTCTTCTGGCCAATAGAAATGGAGTACTCAGGGGAATTAAAATCGAGTTTTTAGCTCAAGGAAGAATGTATCTAGAGGGTCCCTTATATAAGCGGAGCATGTAACAAACTAATGATGATAGCCGTAACTGTATAGTAGTGAGCCGTTTAGGACCACATGGAGTTTATTACAGGAGGATAGTATCCATTGTCATGACTTGCCAATTTGTTGGGATTCAATAGTTGAAGTTCGGATGGAATGACTGTTGGCGATGAAGAGCTTCATATCACAACAGTTCTAGAGAAGTTCAGACTTTTCTGAGGTTTGTTTGCCTTGAGCTAGGAGCTAAAATCTGTATAGAGGATGAGGTCCTTCTGGGTGATAGTAAGAAATTCGATTGGAGGGAGCCTACTTGGATGACTGGAAGGAATTTGATTGGAGGAAGTCCGACTGGAGGGAACCTGCTTGGACAACTGAAAGAAGTTTGTCCAAAAGGAGATTAGCTAAAAGGAACTTGCCTGCTGACTGAAAGAGATCGACTGGAAGAAAATCCTTTGGGTGATTGCAATGAGTTCATCTGGAAGTCTCAAGGTGGCTGGCCAGTGATCAATTTGGGGATGAGAAATCCTGCTCGTGCAAGGTTTCAAGCCCCACGAAGTTAAGGTTCGGTATCTATGGCTCTTATTGTGAGATCCAGTCTATGATGAAAAAATTCGGCCTGAGAAGGATTTGGTCAGATGAAAATTCTGCTGGCTTCAAGGTCGGTCGGGCCAGGTTATGCGGAAATTGAATGTTTAGCAAGCTACTTAGGTGATTGGCTTCACTGTTCTAGTTCATTCAAAAAGAAACACGACTGAAGCTAGCCACTTATAATGAATGAACTCGACTGCTCTCACAATATATCACCAAACTTGTCTTGGGCGAGATCCACAACGTGCTATGGGTTCAGGAATTTATTCATGCAACTCAGGAGATCGGCCAGTGGATTGAAGATCAGCTACCGTAGGACAGCCTTGGGACTAGACTCCAGGCCTAACTTCGGCTGGAGTGGGTTCGACCCCAACAATAGTCCCTCAACTCCCATGTTTGAAGTTTGAAGGAAGGGAGTAGAAGGAAAGTGATTGCTGAAGTCTTTTCCTAAAAATTCATGCTAGTAAGATGGAAGGTCTTGGCATTTTCCATGCTGGTGCCGAAGCTTCTTCAATACGACTTGATCTGAAAGGATAGATTTTCAAAACTCCTACCAAAGCACTACCCAAAGTATGATGTAATAAAGGTTCCACCCATTGCCACACCTCTACCATGATGAGTGAGACATGTGTCAACCCAGGATCAGTCAGAGGAGACCTGCAATCATAACTACCTCAAACTCTTGCGGATATTTAAGCTTATCTTCTTCTTCAGAATTTCAGTTCACCCAAGTTTCCTCTCTCTTCATTCTGATCTTCATCTCCTTTCTGCTCTAGAGTACCAGTGGCTTCCACCATTTCCTTCGATTCCTAGCGGTTCTCCCTTTCGACTTTCATCAAGCTCGCCATCTCCTTGTTCTTTCCTATCAATTTAGGTTAGTTCTTGATCCCTTCTTTTGATTATTCCTACCTTTTAGCATCATTATCCATTCAGTTTCTTTGAAAGAGTCTTGAATCTTATTTTTCTTGATTTTTTGAGGGATTTTTCCAACTTAGTTTGATCTATATGTCCACCAAAGGATCCTGATCAACTTGTTCTGAGAGTTCGGCCCATCTAGCATTTATGGAGCCATCTCATAAGGACTCTGAACCCATAGAAGTATCTCGACCATCTTTCATTCCTAACATCATTTCCTATAAACTTCAGCACGAAGATCTTTCTTTGATCAAGATCCAGTTCAGAATCCCTTCTGAGTATGAGCTCAAACTTTCGAGCCCCAACGACCGAGCCTACTTCCCTCCTCCATGCCGAACCTGCTTGTATGTCGAAACCCTTCGTGCAGGACTTCGACTATCAATACCTTCTTTTGTAGTAGCCTTGTTTAGGTTCTTAAATATCTCTCTCGCTTCCATGGCTTTGAACTAGTTTAGGTTCATCATAGGGTTTCTTTCCTTATGCATCATGGCCAATGTCCGATCTACCATTTTCCTATTTTATAATTTCTTCACTTTCAAACATCACCCTACCGCCAAGGACTGGTGGTATGTATCTCTCTAGTTCAGCAAGAAGGGGTTGCTTAAGAATGCCTCTTCTTCCATTCACAACTAAAAGAAAAAATTCTTTTTTGTTTCATTTCCTTCCTTAGAGTTAGGACTTCCTTTCTGGAGGGATATAAGGGATTCGACCCATCGAGCTCCTGGGCTCGAGAAAGAAGATTGGGACTTGGCTAACAAACTGAAGAACTACCATGCTCTCCTGATTTTTGGACTCCTAGATGATCAGACCTTATTTAACCTTGGTCTCAATCCCTTGATTCGATAGGTAGTCCTCTGTAACCAGTCGATCGTACATTATTTTCTTCTTTTCTGACTTTTGACTTTTTTTATCATAGAGATGACTCCTGAAGAGCAAAATTGCTTGACAAAAAAAATCAAGTCCATTAAGAGGAAGGGCAGCACTGCCGGGTAGCCTTCGAAGAAGGCTCATGTTGAAGAGCCAGTCCCGACCATGCCAATCCAGATAGTGCCTGCCATAGAATCTGATGTGGTAGCACCGAGTCTAGCCATTCCTGATGTGGTTGTCCCCTCTACATCTCTTGGGTAGGGGGAAGTGATAGAGAAGAAGAAGAAGAAGGAGAAGAACACCATCACCAAGATGGCCAGGAGGAAGGTCAGGCGCTCTGGCGACGAGAGCTCCGACCAGTATCAGGATTCTTTGGATGATCGAAAGGTCGTCCATTCTTTAATGTAGGGCAGCATTCTCTCACACATCATTGAAAAAATGATTCGGATGGAGGATGCAGAGAGTATTGTTCAGAATCCTTCTAGTGATCGAAGGCCAATCATCTCTAATCGATGCAGAGCCACTATCTTAAGGTATCCCTTTAAGACCCATAGTCAAAAGATTAAAGAGAAAAATCCATCATCTAAAGAAGAAGTTGAAGGAGATGAAAGATGAGCTCTAGAGGTCCAGAAAAAATACTTTGGAGATGATGATTGAGGTCACTTGCCTTCGTAAGTTATACATGAATGACTCTATGAGTTTCATCATCAAGAAAAGTAACTTCAAGAGAGAATTGGCGGAGCTTAAGAAAAGTGCCAGTGACAAGTCGTAGGCATTAACTACGAAGGTCAGCTTCCTCGAAGTTGAGCTCAAGGCGACAAAGGAGAAGATTCAGCTATTGGAGGAGAGTTTGCCATAGTCTTCTGATAAGGCCCGATATGAATGGGATTGGTCTTCTAGATTTTCTATGTTTCAAAAGTAGTTGCATGATGTCGAGCTTGCCTATAAGACCTACCGATTGGGCTGAAGTGGAAGAATATCCATGCTGGAGCAAAAGCTCCGTGCTGCTAACAGCGAGATGGCTTGGCTTCAAAAGTAGCTCGTCGATAATTATCAATCTGGCATAAGTAGGAAGTCGGACGAGATTGCCTTCTTGAAGAAAATCATGGGCGAACTCTCAGAATCGGTTGGGATGAAGAAGGCTAAAGTTCTAAGAAAAGAATTGCGGGCGTAAGAGAAAAACTATCGAAGGGCTGACAGAATGTTCCGCGATAACTTGGAAAGAAGAAAGAAGCTTGAGGAAGAGATCGTCAGCCTGAAGGAATCCTTAGTGATGGCTAGTAGTCCGAAGTCCAAGGAATTTGATCCTTCTTAGAGCTTCAGCTTTTTTCTTCTTTCTTTTATAATTGATCTTACAGATCCTTATTTTGTAATCAACTTTGATTTTAATGTGATGGTATCTTGTCTCATTTTTGTTTTGCATGGGTTGAATGCTTGTCGATAGCTCTGCTTGTCTCTTCTCTCTCTGTGTTTTTTCTGAAAACATAGTTATCGGGGATGTTTAACTAGAGATCTTCTTCTTTGTCAGGATGAGGTTCTCCTCTTATTCCTAATATAGTCAATCTCTATTCTTGTTAGGATAAGGTCCTTCTCCTATCCCCAACAGGACCATTGGAGCGCAAAAGGGGCACTGAAAGGGCCTCTCCTCTTCTCTGATCTTAAATAATCGGAGGTCTACATTTTGCTCATGTTAGGATGAGGTTCTCTTTCTATTCTTAACAGGATGGTAGGGGCATAAAAGGGCCATTGAAGAGGCCTCTCCCTTTCTCCAATCTTAAATAATCGGACGTCTTCATTTTGCTCATGTTAGGATGAGGTTCTTCTGCTATTCCTAATAGGATGGTAGGGGCACAAAAGGGTCAATGAAGGGACCTCTCCCCTCCTCCGATCTTAAATAACTGAAGTTTTTCATCTTGCTCAAGTTAGGACGAGCTTCTCCTCCTATTCCTAATAGAGAGGTAGAGGCACAAAAGGATCATTGAAGGAGCCTCTCTCCTCCTCCAATCTTAAACAACTAGAGGTCTTCATCTTGCTCATGTTAGGATGAGTTTCTCCTCCTATTCCTAACAGGATAGTAGGGGCACAAAAGGACCGTTGAAGGAACCTCTCCCCTCCTCTGATCTTAAATAACTAGAGATCTTTATCCATGTTAGGATGAGGTTCTCCACCTCTTTCTGACACGATTGGCCCTTATTTTATCCTCATGTCAGGACGAGGTCCTTCTCCTATTCTTGATGGGGTTGATCTTTACCTTTGTTTGGATGAGATTCTCCTCCTGTCCCTAGCAAGATTATAGGGGTACAAAAGGGACGTTGAAAGGACCTCTCCTCTCCTCCTGTCTTAAATAATTGAAGGTCTTTATTCATATCAGGATGAGGTCCTCCTCCTATTCCCAACATGATTAGTTTTGATTAATTCAGAAGATTGCTTCCTGCCATCATACTTTTTCAGCAAGCATAAAAATGCTCAAGTAAGAAAATTTTATCGAACTAAAATCATTGGTACTATAGTCGTAGATTCTCCGAGTTTCATGATCGAGGAAGATCAGCTCCTCCAAGCATTTTTAGATGATAAGTCCAAGGCAGGACAACTTTCTTGACTGCATATGGGTCTTCTCAATTTGGGACGAGCTTTCTTTAGTTTTGAGATTGTGAAATAGCTGCCCGTCGGAGTACTAAGTCCCCCACTTTGAATACTTTCTTTCTGACTCTGGAGTTGTAGTAGCGAGCTACTTTCTACTTTTAGGCTGCCATCCGAACTTGAGCTTCTTTTCATTTTTCCTCCAACAAGTTGAGGTTAGCCTTGAGATCTTATGAGTTATGTTGCTCATTGAATATCACGACACATGCGGACGAAAGTTTGAGTTCTATTGGAATGACCGCTTCTGTTCTGAAAGCCAATGCAAATGGAGTCTCTCCGATTGGCAGTCTTTGGTAGTTTGGTATGTCCAGATCATATGATAGAGTTCATCCACCCAAGTCTCCTTTGCTTTCTCAAGTCTTGCATTGATACCTTGTAGCAGGATTTGGTTTATTATCTCTACCTCGTTGTTTGCCTGTGGATATGCTACCGATGTAAAATTATGGGCAATGTTCAGATCTTCATAGAACTCAAAAAATTTTATCCCTATAAATTGGTGCCCATTATCTGTTATAAGAGTTTGAGGCAGGTCAAATCTGCAAACAATCAACTTTCAGATGAAGTCTTGTACTTTAGCTTCAGTAATTTTTGCCAGAGGTTCTGCTTCAATCCATTTTGTGAAGTAATCAATTACCACCAGCAGGAATTTTCGTTGTTCAGATGCCATAGGATAGGGTCTGAGTGTGTCCATTCCCCACTATGCAAACAGCCAAGGGGCACTCAAGGGGGTAAGTTCAAAAGTCGGTTGTCTTTGAATATTTGTGTTCCTTTGATATCTATCATATTTTCTGACATATTCTATGGAATCATGGTACGTTGTCGGCCAATAGTAGTCCTATCGAAGTAATTTATGAGATAGGGATCTAGCCTCTAGGTGACTTTTGTAGATTCCTTCATGCAGTTTTCATAAGACAAAATTAACCTCAGAAGGTCAAAGATATCACAAGAGTGGTAAAGAATACGACCTCTTATATAATTTGCCTTCATATAAAACATACCGGGAGGCCTGATTTCTTATTTTTCGAGCTTCTTTTAAATCATAAGAGAGAACTCCATCCTTGAGATAAGCCATTAGCGGGTCGATCCACCTAGGCTCATGGTCAACCTACATTATAGATTGCTACTCCTCTGAGTTTGGATGCTTCAGAACTTCAAAAAAGATCTCCTTACATAGTTCAGTTGGAGCCAATGTTATCAATTTTGAGAGGAGGTCGGCCTTGGCATTTTCTGCTCTTAGAATTTGCCAAATACTAAAACTGTTGAAGGCCAGAGTCAAATTCTTCACTTTCTCGAGATATTTTACCATACTTTTTTTTTGAGCTTCATAGTTGCCACTAACTTGCTCCACTATCAATTGAGAGTCGTTGTAGACCTGGAGCCGATCCACCTCTAGTTTTCTAACTATTCTCAATCCCATGATCAGCACTTCATACTCAGCCCTATTTTTTATTACAAAAAATTCAAAATGCAGCACGTATTCAGCAACAACTCCTTCCAGCTTAATCAGGATCAACCCAACATCTACGTCCAAAGCATTGGATGAACCATTCACATACAACACCCAGAAGCCTTCAAAAAAGTTTGCTCTTTCTTTAGGGGAGCTCGGTTGCAGCCATGGAATATTGATTTCATTCTGCTCAAGTTCTATCTCATCCGGAATGGTACACCTGACTACGAAATCTACCAATATTTGGACCTTGATTGATGGCCGAGGCTAGAGTTGATATCAAACTTTATGAGCTTAATTGCCCATTTTGCGATACTCCCAGAGGTATCTATTTGATGAAGAACTACCTTGATTGGTTGATCAATAGGAAGAGTTATAGTATGTCCCTAAAAGTATGGTTGAAGTCTCCATGCTGTAATTAGTAGAGCATAAGTTAATTTTTCTAACTTGGTGTACCTTGTCTCTGCATCCCTCAAGACTCGGCTTATATAGTAGATCGATCTCTATACTCTCACCTCTTCTTTAACTAAGACCATCGCAAGGGCTACTGGGGAGACCGCTAGGTACAAAAATAGTTTTTCTCTAGGTTCGAATTTTGTCGGTATGAAAGGTGAGCTGAGGTAGTTCTTTAATTCTTCAAATATCTGTTGACATTCAGTGGTCCAGTAGAAATTCTTTGACTATTTAAGAACTTGGAAGAAGGGCATGTATCACTCGACCGACCTCGAGATGGAGCGATTCAAGGTCGCCACCTTTTCTGTTAGGCGCTGAACTTTTTTAATTGATTTTAGGATAGTCATTTCTTGAATGGTCCAAATCTTCTCTGGATTTGCTTTAATCCCACACCTTGATACCATGAACCCTAGGAACTTCCTTGAAGTTATGCCAAAGGTGCACTTGGTTGGATTCAACTTCATCTTGTATCTTTGGAGGGTACTAAAGGTCTCCTCAAGATCGACTATATGATTTATTGAGGTTCGGCTCTTGACAAGCATGTCATCTACATGAACCTTTATGTTGTGGCTGATCTGCTCCTTGAAGATCTTATTCACCAGGCGTTGGTAAGTTGCTCCTACATTTTTAAGTCCAAAGAACATAATCCTATAACAATAAAGACCATGATTAGTAATAAAAGTAGTTTTCTCCTCATCTTCTGGTGCCATCCAGATTTGGTTATAGCCAAAAAAGACATTCATGAAAGTGAGGAGTTCATGGTCTAAAGTTACATCCACTAGTTGATCAATTCTGGACAAGGGATAGCTATCTTTTGGATAAACTTTGTTCAACTTCTTGAAGTCTATACACATTCTCCACTTGTCATTTGCCTTCTTGACAACAACTACATTGGAAACCTAGTCTAGATAGGAGACTTCTCAGATGAACCCGACCTTGAGGAGCTTATCGACTTCTTCTACAATTGCTTTCTGTCTCTCTGGGACATAGCTACACATTTTTTCTTTCATTGGCTAATGTTTGGGTTCAATAGCCAGATGATGTTCCATAACTTCAGCATCAATTTCGAACATGTCCGTAGGGATCCAAGCAAAACATCTACATTTTTTCATAGAAATCTGATAAGTTGCTCTCGTACCTCTTCTCCCAGATTAGAGCCGATCTGCATTGTATGTTTTTTATTTTCATCACTCAAAGGGATTGAGACATGATCTTCCATGGGTTCTCGCCATTTTTTAGTAAGGTCATCCCGGATATCCAGCCCGTCAACTGGACAAGGGTCTAATTGTCCACCCCTTTGTAAAGCAATTCAGTAGCAATGTCATACCAAAGCTTGTTCTTCTCTGACCTCTTCGATCCCATAGTTTGTTATAAACTTCATCTTCAAATAGTAGGTTGACACTACTGTCTGAAGTACATTTAGACCAGGTCAGCCAAGAATTGCATTATAAGCAGATGGGGCTCTTACTACTAAAAAATCTACTTATGCTCTGTACTGTGTTGGATATCGCCCTAAAACCATAGTTAATGTTATTATTCTTTCAACTGGCATAGCATTGCCAGTGAAGCCCATGTTAGGAAATGTGTTCCAAAGCCAATCATCAGTCTGTTGATGATTATGCTACATTATAAGTATAATTGATTTATTAATTAATAAAATATATTTTTGGTATTTTCATTATAAAGTATTCATCTTCTAATGAACTTCATTATCATGATAAGGTTCTTAGGACTATTTAGCTTCGATAAAGAAAAGATTTATCAATTAGTCCTTAAATCTATTCGCAATCAAATGATAGGCTATTAATTAGGATGATAGAGTCTATCGAGCATAGGTCGCTATATACCATTAAGGTTGGTTGTCCTCTTAACCAAAGAGTGTGGAGATACTGGTATGGCATATAGGTGAGATGTATGGATACATTATCATTGGACATGATCAATTTAAGAGCATTCTATTATCGAGAATATCTCTGATGGAATATAGATATAAGTATCCATTAGACCTGAGATCACCTTAGTGACTTGCGAGCAACTCACTGTGCTTTGGTACCAGACTAACTAAATTTTTAATTCAATAATGAAAAGCTTTTGGGCATAGTCAAGTACTTACAAAGTCGGTATGTGATCAAGATGGGATTGACCACTCCAAGAGTTGGAGAAGTGTATCACTGTATTTCAATATAGCAAAATCTTAGCTAAAGTAATCCATCAGATGGATTTGATATTTTGAAATATAATGTGGACAACCTAATTAGAGTTGACAATTGAACTCTTAGGTATCCTATGAATATTTTGGTCAAGAAAATGAATTATATGGAAACTATATCCACATGAATTCTAAGGATATTGTTTTACACATTTGACCTATCCGACCATTGGATATCATTACTAAATGGTTACATCGATTGGTATAGGACTCTATTTCTATACTACCAACTTAGGTTTGGACCTATGAGGTCATACACATTAGAGTCCATGATCTAATTGGATGATTGATCAACAATTAGGAATCATTCTAGGGTTAAAGGATCAATACGATTGATGTTTAACCTAGTGCAAGTATTGTAGGAGGATCGATTAGCAATTAGATTGCTAATTTTCTTAATTTGATTAAGCTAGAGAGTGAGATTAAATCTAATTAAATATATTTTAATTAGATTTAGTTTGAACTTGATTGGATCAAGTTTAATTGGCTTATTGGATAAACCAAGTACAAGAAAAAATTAGTCCTAGTTCAACTAGGACTTAGGTCAACCCAATTTTCTAATTTAATTAGAAAATTAAATTAGAATTAAATTTGATTTAATCAAATTTAATTAAGTCATTAATTGGCTTAGGGCCTAATTTAATTTGGTTGACTTGGTTTTGATTTAATTTGATTTGAGAAACCACTTTAACCAAGTCATAGATGAAATCCTAGTAAGACAAGGATTCCACCTTGCACCACCTTAGCCCCTCATGCCCCACACCCTCTTTCTCTCTTAATTTATGTGACAAAAACATCTCTCCTAGGACTTCTCATGCACGTGCTCCTTTCCTCTCTTTCTCATATAGAAATTAGGTAGTGGACCAAGTCAAAAAAAGGAATTGGTTTTGGTTTCAAATCCTATGAGATAGTATTTCAAAAAACCAAAATTCCTTCTCCGATGTGTGTTGCCCTCCTCTCTATTTTCTCACTATTTTTCATGGTAAAAAGGAGAAGGTTTTGGGTAATTTTCTCAGATGGTCAACACCTAAAAATTTAGAGAGGGCGCCTATAAGGACTCCATTTTTTCTTTATATTTAGGATGAATTTTGATCTATTTTTTTGTGAGGTTATAGATCATTGAAAGATCTTTGGGGTGTGTAAAACTAGGGAGAGAGAGTCCTTGGACATTGGAGTTTCATAGATATCAAACTAGGTGTCTGGGTGAGAGCAAAGAGAAGAAGAACAGGGTCTTCTTCTAGGGTTGCTATGTTCACCTCTTTTCTTCCTCTTTCTTTGAGTTTTCTGAGAGTGTCTCACTGTTATATATGTGTGTCCTAGAAGCCAGAATTGGCTGACACTTGTTATACACTTCTAAGGGCAAAATTATAATTTTGACTATAAATAATAAAATAAATTATTTTCTATCATAATGTGTATTTAGTGTCTGTGATACATCCCTTGAGTTAATGGCAATAATAGTTTTTATTTTCAAGAGTTAAAAATTTAAGATAAAAATTTTTATTATTAACTTATAAAATGCTCCTAATCATAGAATCATCATGAGGATGGTGATTGATCCAAAAGATTGGTGTATAATCGCTTCTTTATAGTAGATGAGTCTTAAGTCTATGGTGTAGAGATACCAGAGCGAGAGTGCAAGTACTTATTAGAGAATGAGGGCATTGAGCATGACCACCTTGAGCAGTCATTAGGAAGTCTATCTTCTCATCGATGATTGGCTCGAAGCTGCAGTTGTGTGTCTGGTTCTTTGACCTAAGGCGCATCGATAGTTCACCTTGAGGGTGTTATAGTTTGACTATACCATAACTCGATCTCCTAGCCATTTAAAATCCTAAGATGTATGTTGGCTATAGCATGTTCATTGTAGGAATTAGATTGCACCAATAAGAAATCTATCTACCTTGGTAGATTAGGAGTAGCCCTATGATGATCATAAGAATCAAGTCAAGAAGCCCATGGCCATGGCAAAGTGAAATAATAAAAAGAGTTTCTATTAAGATTTTCACATTAGACTTGAATCGAATGATTATTCTTGTGACGGATATTAGGATTTGATGAGATTACCTTAACCCCAATCCAATCAGGACTCAAGATAGAAGAAAATTGCATAGGTAACTGCATCAAGAGGTTCATTTTTAGTTGTGATGGATTGCCACCATATGCTACTAGGTATTACTGGTAGATTTTGAGAGCAATTAGAATGATTTAGATGATAAATCATACTAGTTATCTGAATCAAAAAAGTTTTGATCCATCAGAAGATGTTTCGATGATGTCGATGATAGAGATCATGACATATCTCATTACCATATGAAACTAAACCTAACTAGGTCACACAAACAAGGGTTTCAATCTAGATATCTTCAATTGGACTAACCTAGTTCAATTGATTCGAATTAGATTCAATTAGATTCAAGAAAATCATACTAGCACACGATTGAGCCTAATGTTCTCCTTTAATTATCATTAAAGTTTGTTTCAACTGAGCCAAATGTGTATGGGCTCACTCAGGTACCTTTACTTGGTCTGATTAGAGCTTGTCTAGGTTACAAAAGGGTTGTCCTAATTTATGAGCTGAATTTGAGACAACATCTACCATTTTTCATCATCTACTAAATCCTATTTCGGATATTTGTTCAAGCATTGACCTTTGATACTTAGACATCTATCCATGTGTCAAGCCATCATAGGAGAGAGTTCTTGGATCAGTTCACCTGCTAAAAAATAGATGGATAAGGGGCGCATGCCTAGGGAGGCATGCATCCATGGATATAGCATCTGGAGTTCCGTATAGATGGGACTCCAGTTGCTTTGGGGATTCTACTTGGATGGCGCCTAGAAGACTGCTTTGACCCAATCTTGGTGCCATCTAAGGATGATTCAGAGGGACTCTCATCTAATTGGATCAGATGATGTCATTCCACCAATCAAATTTAGATCTGATTGCACAGAAAGCCTTGATTGGCTGGGATGATGTGGCACTGCATGGTGCAATAAGGTCTATAAAAACCCTGTTTGCACCAAGATCAAAGATGCTTGACCCATTGCCCATGCCACAAGGCTACCCCTCTTCCTCCTCCATGCCACCTTTATGTGTTCTCTCTCCTATCAATGCCAAAGAATTTTTGGGGACAAGTTTGGTGTGATCCAAGCAAGAGAAAGGCAACAGGAAAAGGAAGAAGGCAGCACTGCTGCAAGAGACAACTCACATCTTTGAAAGAAGTTTTGAAGATCTTCAAAATCAGATTCAGATCTGATTTTTGAAGAAGTGATAAAGAAGGAGGAGATCTCTAGAACCTACCTAAGTGGACACTAGTAGAGACCAGGCACTTGCATGGCTAGATCCAGAACCTCAGACACACATTAGGATCACAACAGGGTAATTAGATTATCCGAAACAAGATAAAATTAAATTAGATTTAATTTATTTTCTATTTTATTTTATTTACTTTTATTAGATTAATAATATTAGATCTAAAAAGTCTCAAATTTAATTTAGATTCAAGAGAAAAATTTTTAAAATATCTCTCTTAATCCAATCAGATCTGAATGAACCTGACCAAGAAAAACTAGATTTTTCTTTCAATTGGTATCAAAGCGAGGATGCATTTTTCATTAGATCTAATTTTATTTTAATTTTAATCTAATAAGTTGATTATTTTAGATGTCACATTAGATATGATTAGATCTAAAATTAAAAATTAAAAAATTAAATAATTTAGATCTAAGTTGTACAAGATGCATGACTAGTTGTAGAATAGAATTGTTCTATGTATAGTCTAGCATGATCATAATTTAATTCGATTAGTTATAATTTTTAGATATATTTATTTACTAGTTTTTGATATTATAAATATTATAATAAGATCTAAAAATAGAAAATAAAATTATTTAATTTTTGTTCATATGAGATATGATGAATGCATGTTTAGACTAGCTGTAGAATAGTTATACATAATTATCTAGAATAGATTTTAATTTGAGATGATCAATTTAAATTTAATTTTTTAGATGATTATGAGATAATTTAGATCTAAAAATATGCATGATATGATACATGAAGATGTATGCAAAACATGTTTATAGTTAGATCAATTTTTTATGTATGAGATATATGATGTAGATCTAACTAGTTTTATAGTTTTCATATTTTTGATTAAGGTGTTCTCCTTGGCCATCCGATCATAAGAATAAAGTAGGGTTTAAATGCTCTCTCCTCCCATTCGATGGGGTGTTCTTATAATGTATAGGGGTGCTGCACGTTCGTCCTTAATCAGAAATCTAAAATTTATTTTTTGCAAAACCTAGATCCTGAAATCCTAGGATTTTATTTACATATTCTGTTTGTGAACTCTAAACTTAATTAAGAATTAAGATTATGAAATATGTTAAGAATAAAAATTAAGAATTTTTAGATTTAAGACATATTCATAAAATTGGATTCGGACTTGGGTAGCTCAATTAGGTCTAGCGGTTGATCAAACCGAATCAAGAGTTGGTTAGATGGGATCAAGAGTGCTTAAATTGACCAGCCTAATAGGATTAAGTATGGATCAAGATTGAATCACATGAGTGATAGATCAAGCTAAGCCCTAATTAGGCTCAGTGGTTAGAGTCTGGATTGTAGGCTAACTTGATTGATTCTGGCTCAATAATTTGGTGTCTAAGGTAAGTCTAGCAGATATGATCGACTGATTTTTAATTGGGAGCTACTCAACTCAAAAGCGTTCTTGTCAAGTTAATGGCATATTCCTTCCATCGGTCTCACTTACCTGGCCATATTTGTCCATCCAGTTCTGATCTAAGGTGGTTAACAATCCGAGCTAACCCATGCCACTAGGTTAGTCATAATTATTATGGCTATTATAAGTCATGTTTACAGAGACCTAAATCAAATCTCTCTAAGAAAAGATTAAGTCTAAGATCTTCCACCATTACAGATATGCGGGCCCTTTTCGAGGTTGATTGTTCTTGGTTGGTCATAGTGGTTCAATTGCACCGAAAAGATGCAATCATGTCTATTAGGCATTGAATGCTATGGAATGGAGGATAAATTGGGCTCAATATTCTAGATACAGTGAGAGACCCAATTAGGAATCCAATCTATGCAAATGGTGGGTCTGACTTAACTAAGGAGTGGATCAATATTTTGGGCATGATGAGATTCATGAAATAGAGACCAAGTTTGGATGCACCATGATTAGAAAATCATTGAACAAGTGCTATCCACTCATTGGCTAACCCATCACCAATAACTGTTAGGTGAGTTGATGAGTCAGTTTGTGGGACTGCACCATCCATAGAAATCTATAATCGTAGAGATTTTCACATCTCTACAGAGGAAGTATAGGGATCCGAGAAAATAGTGGGAGATAATTTATTTAAAAATTAAACTCCTAAATAAATTAGTCAAGTCTTAATTACAATATCTTACTAGAAACTTTGACTCTCTACAAGAAAAGCAAAAATATCTGCATCCAACCTACTAGCACGTATCCTGGACACCCATAGATTGATCGGATCCAATTATAAGGATTGGCTCCAAAACTTTAAAATTATTTTGGATTCTAAAATGTTAACTCATATATTGGACCAGGATCCTCCCACCTTATTAGCTCGTCCATCTGCTGAATAGAAAGCATCTCTTGATAAGTGGACGAACGAAGATAACAAGGCTAGATACTACATGTTGGGCTCGATGTCTGATGAACTTTCAGCGCCAACATGAAGATATTAAGACTGCCCACCAAATGTTGGCTCACCTGTAAGAAATGTTTGATGAACAGAGTCGCGCAACCAAATATCAGATCACTAAATGATTATTCAAGGCTAAAATGCATGATGGATAGTCAGTCCAAGATCATTGTCTGATGATGATCAAGAACTTGAAAGAGCTTAAGAAGCTCGAAGTGAAGTTGGACCTGGATCTGCAGAATGATATAATTCTGCAATCCTTGACTGATGCATATGGGTAGTTCATCATGAACTACCATATGCATAAACTTCAAAATATTCTGGTTGAGCTTATGAACATGCTGATTACTACTAAGCTTTCAATGAAAGGTTCTAAAGGCTCAGTATTTGCTATGGAATGGACTTCTTCTAAGAGAAAGTCTTTTGGAAAGAAGAAGAAGTCTGTGAAAAGATAGGTGGAAGAAGGAAAGAAAAAGAAGACAGAGCTGAAGAAGAAGGCTGCTGACAAAGGAAAGTATTTTCATTGCAACACTGATGTGTTAGATATATGTGCCCTAGAAGCCAGAATTGACTGACACTTGTAATACACTTCTAGGGGCAAAATTGTAATTTTGACTATAATTAATGAAATGGGTTATTTTCTATCACACATGTGTATTTAGTGTCTGTGATACATCCTTTGAGTTAATGGTAATGATAATTCATATTTTCAAGAGTTGAAAATTTAAGACATGAATAATCATTATTAACTCATAAACAGCTCCCGACCATAGGATCATCACGAGGATGGTGATTGATCCGGAAGGTTGGTGTACGATCGCTTCTCTTTAGTAGATGAGTCTTGAGTCTACGGTGTGGAGAACACCGGAGCGAGAGTACAGGTACTCGTTAGAGAACGAGGGCACTGAGCGTGACCACCTCGAGTAGTCATTAGGGAGTCTACCTTCTCGTCAATGACTGACTCGATGCTGCAGTAGTGTGTCTGGTTCTTTGACCTGAGATGCATCGGCAGTTCACCTTGAGGGTGTTATAGTTTGAC
Source organism: Cocos nucifera (assembly GCA_006176705.1). Lineage (NCBI taxonomy): Eukaryota > Viridiplantae > Streptophyta > Magnoliopsida > Arecales > Arecaceae > Cocos > Cocos nucifera. The sequence goes on along the minus strand of QRFJ01003715.1, from coordinate 1,318 downwards.
TACACCATTACTCGGTCTCCTAGCCATATGGAACCCTGAGGTGTATGTTGGCTGTGACATGTTCATTTTGTAGGAACTGGATTGCATCAAGATGGGATCTATCTACCTCGGTGGTAGAGGAGTAGCCCTATGATGATCATGAGAATCAAGTCCAGAAGCCCATGGCCATGGCAGAGTGAAATAATAGAAAGAGTTTCTATTTAGATTTTTCACATTGGACTCGAATCGAATGATTACATCATATGACAGAGACTAGGGTTTGACGAGTTCACCTTAACCCTAATCTGATCGGGGCTCAAGATAGAAGAACTGAATCACACAGGTAGCTGCACCAAGAGGTTCGCATTCAGCTCTGATGGGTTGCCACCATATACTGCTAGGTGTCACTGGTGGATTTTGGGAGCAATTAGAATGATTTAGATGATCGATCATTCTAGCTGTTCGAATCAGAAGAGTTCTGATCCATCGAAAAGAGTTTCGATGATGTCTATGATAGAGATCATGACATATCCCATTACCATACAGAACTGAACCTAACTGGGTCACACAAACAAGGGTTTGAATCTGGTGATCATTAATTGAACTGATCTAGTTCAATTGATCTGAATGAGATTCAATTAGGTTCAAGAAAATCGTGCTAGCACTCGATTGAACCTAACGTTCTTCTTTTACTATCATAAATAAGTTGTCCTGACTGAGCCAAAGGAGTTTGTGCTCAATCAGAGGCCTTCATATGGTCTGACTGGAGGTTGTCCAAGTCAGAATAGGTTGTTCTTATTTGTAAGACATTACCTGCCATTTTTGGTCACCTGCCATTTCTTGTTCTTTGACTTTGGTCAAAAGTCTACCTTTGACTGGTCAAACGTTGACCATTGACACTTTGACTTTTGACCACATGTCATGCACCTATTGGAGAGCTGGTGGGGGCTGTCCTCCTGCCAGAACCTGGCAAGGAGAAGGGCGCACGCCAAGGGTGGCGTGAGCCCAAGTAGGAGGCGCCTAGGAGTCCTTGTTGGACAAGGACTCCATCTCCTTTTTGGATTCCAATTAGAGTTCTACTAAGAACCAACTTTGACTGGTCTTAGGCACCCTCTAAGGAGGAATCCAGGGGACTCTATTCCACCAATCAGATTTAGATCTGATTTCACAAAGGGTTGTGATTGGTTGGAGGAAAGAAGAGTTGGATCACGCTTAGTCTATAAATAAGACCCTGCGCCCACCCAATTCAGTGAAGTCAAAGTCAATTGAAAGAGATTCCCATGTCCAAGGCTGCCTCTCCCCCCTTCTCCATGCCATACTCCTCTTCTCCCCTTGCTCT